>CACM01003137.1:0-14058 GCA_000208805.1 Erysiphe pisi
TGACCTCTACCATCATTAGAGCTATTATTGTTGATGTTGTACTTTCGAACATCGAGTCCAAGGCAATCAGCCAAACGAATCGTATCAGTCCCGGAAATATTTGCACATAGACGCTCAACAGGTGGGAATATCTGCTTATAAAGATACCATTCTATGTCTGGCATCAAGCCAGAGTCAGCTTTTGTTACATCTTGTGGTGTATATGATCTCTTTGCTACAGACTCGGATGTAGTTTTAGAATCGCCGGTAACAATGTAAGCAATAACATCGTCTTTACGAATGATTTTTCCCTTTGACATCTCGCGCAGCGCAACTTGGACTTGGGGCATACTATCTGCATTTGGATAGTCTTTTGGTGCTTTCCCTAATTTTGTGTAAATTGTATACTTACTGATAGGCACTTTACCTTGGCGCATACTCTCTGAAATGTCAGTTAAGTAATTATGAATTCGGCTAATAGCCACCTCAGACTCTTCCCCAGATAAAATCTCACTTAAAATTTTTGAAGACACTTCTTTAGATAGGTTACAATATTCTCTCCGCTTCATATCAAGTCCTTTGACCTCCATCTTTTCAACATACCTACCTTCAATTGGCACAAGATTAATTGCAGCATACTTTTTTTTGGCCTGTAAAAGAATACGTCTGAAAATATTGTCAATGTCTATTTCCAAAAGATTATAACGATCATTAACGGCCTTCCTAAATTCTCTCCCAACTTTCAGAGCATCTTCGACGTTATTGACATTTGCATTAATCATAACTGAGTCAGTATCTCCATAGACAACCTGAAGTGAATTTGATTCAGCTAAATCTTTAGTACTACGTAGAATTTCACGTCCTTTATAGGTTATGAGAACAGCCAATGGTCGCGCATAGAATCTTGACTTTGTGTAGCCTAAGCAACCGTACATAGAATTTGCAGTCAACTTTAACGCAAGTTGTTTAATTTCCCAGGTTGCAAGTTGTTCTTCCGTAGCTTTGGGGTCTTTCATTAAACTCTTGACTTGCCGTCGACGACTTACAAGAGTTGATATAAGTCTTGGTAATATTCCGAGTTCAAGGTCTTGTGGTACTTCGGGAACTTGATCATTTTCCTCCGACTAAATTTTTAGCATGGAAGCCGTGAATTTTTTTTACTTGACTTACCAAATTCGTCCGACTCCTATCGACGGTTGTAAAGCATATATTGAATTCTTGTATAATACTAGGGTACAGCGAGTTAAAATCCATTACCAAGACAAACTTATCATATAAGCCTTTCTCTGGTTCAAATACAAGGCCGCCCTTGTACTTGTCTTTTTTCTTTCCTTGTCCATCTTCTTCAATTTTCTCATCGTCATATTTTTGCCTACCTTTTGGAACAGCTTTATCAGGACAAATATACTTATTCCGGTAAAATTCGTGAAGTAAGATATATTCGTTTCGTTCAGCTCTCGTCCCAGTTAATGTCCTGGCCCAAGAGTTTCCAGCTAGGTTTGTAAGAACCTTAGTTAAAGGAAGCAGCTGAACTTTGAATGTTAGTGCGGAAACGAAAAAAGTATCAGCTTCGCAGTGATGGATAAAATCCATCAGTCCGCTTTTTGTTGTAGCCCAAGTCTTAAGGGCTAGGTCAGTGTCCACGTCACGACGACATATTCCAGGAAGATAAATGCTACACATTTCAGACAAGCTCCAAGAGGTACACTTAGTCATAGTTGATTTACCCATATCATTTGCTAGATCACACAAAAGACGCCCACAGAGAGTAGATCTTTCAGCAAAGACGTTGCCTTCCATGGAGTAGGGCCATTGAGTTCGATTCAGTCTACCAATTCTAGACCATTGAGGAGTTTTATTAGCTTGTAGTCGACTAAGTAAGATGCTAAGATCAAGACCCTCTAACTGATGTCCTATTATGACATCTGGATCATTTAATGCTAAACGTGCAAGAAAAAAGCTAAGCAACTCCCTTTCATGCTTTACAAGCTTTACTTGACCGACAGCTTTTTTTGCAACCTCAGCCTCAATGCCTATGGGAAACGGGTTGAAAAAAGGTCGAATAATAGTAAATGAGTGACAAGGTAATTTTTCAGGGGATGTAGTGTCTGTCAGTGAGACATCTTCATAAGTACGCGCACTAATAGATATTATCTCTCGCTTATTTTCTTTAATATTTAAAGCAGTTCTTAATGTAATGCTCATAATAGTCAAAGGAAGGGCCTCCATTACTTCATTCTCATTCATAGGTGCTATAGAGTTAGGATTAGAGACTTGAACCTCAAGTTTGCAGTGAGAAGCATGTCTTAGAACTCCAAATTCAGCACTCTCAATTTTCAGCCAACCAGGTCCCATTATATTTTTCCATAAAACAAACTGTTCGAAGAGAGTCGTATTTGTTCCAAACACATGAGAGTATGTTTGACCAGATTGATGTTCTGGCTTTAATTGTTGTTCTAAGATAATTAGTTGTAGCTAAAGTGTGAAACTTCTAAGCTTACTAGTGTAAGAATAGAGAAGCTTCAGATACTGTCCATCCTTTGGTATATCTGGGAGCTCAAATGCATATTTCCGGGAACACGATTTAATTTTATGAGTTCCAACCTTAAGATTGGTCATTAATGTATCTACTTCTTCATACACATCTTTCATTCCGATGGTATCTGCCGACCCTTGTCGATGTTGACGAGGGAGAAAATACAATTTCCGCAATATGTTATCAATTTTTACAAATGTGCTTGCAAAGGATCCTGTTTTTTTATTTCTTACTTTTCCAAAAAGACATAGGCAACCATTTAATTCGATATAATCAATMCAAAAAAACAACAAAGAGCCATCTTCTTCAATAGCATCATTGAAATCCAGTTTTCCAAGGGTTGTTATGTTCGCTGTCTGACCATTATAGACGTTTTTAAAAGCAACTTCATCAACTTGCGTTTCCTGTGCAAAATCTAATCTTTCTTCTTCTTTCTTCTCAAGTTTTGGGATAATTTGAGTATCTTTAAACTGAATGTCTGATATTGGAGATAATGGCTGAGGACTAGTTATAGAGAAATCGTCAAATTCGGCGACAGCTGGGGAGCTATTGCCTTCATCGGATTTTTTTATTGACGGATTTTTCAATTCTCTTGTATCAATAAGCTTTACTTTCTTAAAGACTTGAGATTGGATATCTTCGTTAGAGAGAGACAGCTCTCTTTCCCGTCTTTTTTCCCTCGATTTTGTTGGTTGGGCAAATTCGACATTTAATTGATGAGAATTACTGTCTACTTCAGTGAGAAGTTCAGATAGAAAGTCATCGTCTTCTTTCGTAGTTGTAAGCTACACGTTTTTATGTGAATATTCAGTATAGCTTAGGAACTTTAAATCTACCTTAGTTTTTTGTTGAACAAGGGCAGCTCCTTTGGCAAAGTAATCACTGATCCCCTTTTCTGTATTTGCCTTTTCAAGCTGATTTCGTTTACGCAAAGCTGGGTTAAATTAATTCGGATATCTAGCATTTTAAAAGGCTTAAATACCAGCTTTTTGTTGTTTTCCTTTCACGGGAGACTCCTCACTATCGGAGTCGTGCCGGAATCTTTGATCCCACTCTTCTCGCCCGTCATCAACATATCCATGTCCATTATCGTCTATTACAAAATCATCTTGATTTAATCGGTCACGTACAATCTTTTTGTAGTTATCCTCATCTACTTCTTCATAGATGTCTGTTTGTTTCTGGACTTCGTAGCTTTCAAGGCGTTTTTTGCCAGCTTCTCGAAGAGCTCGTAACTCTGCAAATTTCGAACGGTTATTAGCAGTCTTAGGCATTTAAAATAACCAAACATTAAATACTAGAGAAACAAAGAGGATTCAAATATCACAGATTGTAAACATGCTATGGCTAGAGTGACTTTTCCCTGACGCGTTCAGTTCGCGTTGAGATGTTTAGCCGATAGTGATCACTGCCATTGGAGGTTCAGTGTCTCGACACCCACTAAGTTTGAAGCAATATTTCGTGCCTAAGGTAGCAGCAAAACATTTATCAATTGATAGCTTTACCCGCTAATTTCAAAAATCATTGTAACTTCTCCTAATTTATTTTCACAAATGTTAATTACTTTACAATAACTTAATTGTGCATCGAAAACCATGAGTATCCAACTATTATTGCAACTATTATTTATCAGATAATAAGAATTTACTGATAACTATCGATACCAGATAAGCGAAGTTAGTTCGTTGGCCTAGCAACAAAAAATAAAAAAAAGGAAGGGCATTGTTGAAACTCGGCATTGATAATCGGCATTGAAATTTTCCGTTTAGGGTAAGATATGAGTGTACTTATCAACTATCTTAGCATATGTTTACGTGATGGTGATACCTAAATAAAGCGACTGACGCGAATAGAACACGTCAGGTGAATAATTTTCCTGCCATTTATATTCTGTAAGCTTCGACTCCTCGTCATCACAGTGATATTCAATGTTTGGTTATTTTAAATGCCTAAGACTATCGCTAGCTAAGTTAAAAAGTTATTAGTTATAAAGATACTACTGACACAATGACATCGGATATTTCATAATTAAGTAAACTTTTCTGTAAGTCCAAGTTCCCTAAGTCGAGGTACCACGAGTCCGATCAGACACCTGCCGACCACTCTCGCTTAAATTATGCACTTAGAAAAAAATGGCTATGATCGTCCATGTGACGAAGTTGATATATAATTAATGGGGGTAAGATTATCAGCTTGCCAAATACCAATAGGCGCAGATGAACTAACGGATAAAGAATATTCACATCTGAGGTTTCATGAATATGGCAAGATTCTTTGTACATGACCTTCCATTTGCCCGATGGAAACTCTTTGGCGTTAATTCTGAACTTATAATCTGTCTTAAGATCTCCGGTATTCTTGCGCATCTTATTAGGAAGAAGGCTTGAGTTCTTAAAGAAAAGCTTACAGGAACTGGTGTGAACTTACATCTAGAAAGCGATCGACAGTAATTATTAGTGTAATTACTTGAAGCTGATACGTTACCGTTGGCCTCCAGTCTAGAATTACATAACTCATAATACGGTAACCTTTTTATGCAAAAACACTTTGTTACAGATCTCAAATTACTCGTCTTATTTAATTTTCATGGCGGTTACTAATGGATTTTTAGTGTGAGCGAACGTCGGGTGACATTTGCGCATGGCAACTTCATATGTTACRATAATAGAGTAGCCAGTGCGATTGCGAGAATTGACCATATTATGCTCCATCGTCTCATTCGAACTCAGCGGCTGTTGTTGTAGTATCTGAAGTTAATACTACGTTGACGCGAGACCCATTACTCATTACTAGATTTACCTATTATGGAAGTATCAGAAAACACTTAAATTATTGGCCTACCCGTAATAAAGCCTACCGAAGTATACATAGTAGAGACCAATGGTAAATTAGTATGGGTAGACTGGGCCACTAATATTCAATTTCTATAGGTAGGCATTTATTATTGAATTCGGGATAGAGATTGGATGAGTCATTTTAACCACGTAATAATAGATATACTTACATGGGCCACCAGCTTGCATAAACGAACCCAAAAATAGAGGGCTTGTAAGATTAAATATATAAAATATATAAAATAACATTTCAAAAATAAATTTTAATAAATTTGCAGATATTATTAAAAGAGTAACCGGGTTCAAAGATCTATCGTGAAGCGGGCTTTAATCGTGAAGCGATCGTTAAGATTCACATGACGTTTAAAATTTTTTTAACTTTTAAATAACAATTRAATGAATTTTATTGTTAAAAACGTTTAAACRTTAAAATGATTTTAACATTAAAAAAGTTTATAAGGTTAAAAAAATTTTACGTTAGAAACTTTTTAACGTTTAAATATTTTTAACATTATAAATTATTTAATCATTCTGTTGAAGTTAAAAACTTTTTAACGGTAAAATRTTTTTTAATAATAATATCCATTTAACTGTTATGATAATCTGGGGTGTCACTTTCGAACCAAGATAGCTGTGAGCTTTTCCCTTTGAAGATAATCAAAGGCTTAGCGATCTTGTCAGTCGCACTGATTGCTTCAAGGACGGACACCCATTCCCGATTTTCAGGTGATTTGACATATGTGCGCTTCCTCTTAGAAGAAGCAAGGACCATTGTATTGGAACAAACTCCCAGTCCAAGCCCTTGCTCATCCATATTCCAGATATTATCGGTCTGGATATTATATCGAGTCTTAACGTCTCTAAAAAGCTCGTAGAACGCTTCTAAAGCTGGCTTACATGCTCCAGAGACGTGTGAAGCCTCGATACGTCGGCCAATAACAGAAGAAACTTGTGTATTCCTCTTTAAGAACTTAGGAATCCAGTCTTTCTCGAGTGGTGCAGAGTCTCCATTTGCACTGAGAATTCGACAGGCCATATCTCGAGCCCTAGCGTGAGAGGGAGGAAATCCTTGAGCACCCAGGTCAATTATCAAATCAGCAAGGAAATTCTCTTGCTCAGGAGACAATCTTTGCGTTTATTATTGAGAAATCCGTTGTGACGTTTCACCTGCAAGCCGATCACCTAATGTTGTTCTTGGTATGTCATACGCGACAGCAACTGACTTTACTAATAAGTTTGAGTTCTCATCCAAATCTTGGATAGCTTGTCGAATAGATTCCCCATGTTGAGACATAATGAGCACGATTTGAGTTGTGAATAGTAAAGTTTAGTAAAATATTGACTTCAAAATTGTTAGAATTGGGATGGCGGATGGGGGGGGTCCGAGCTTATTGAAAATAAAATCACAGCTTTGATATTTCTTTGTTGTATGTAAGTTAATGTTTGGATTTACAGGGGTGTAATGTAATGTTTAAGCCGGAGTTTGATGGCGGCGCTACGATGTCATTTGATCAGGTAACTTTAAATTGTAACCAATCATAAAGCGTTTCCATAGGGATAGTATGGAAAATGTTATCCATTTCTGTGATAATTCTTACGGCACTAATTATCAGATAAAAAAACGGCCGGCAGAAAGAATAAAGCAGGAGAATGGGGGTGGGGCTTGTATATGACGACTCGCTTAGAGGTCGGCAGTGATGTGAAATAGAAGGCGAGGTGACGCCTACTAAATTTAAATAGATCGCTTTCGATTTGGTTCATTAACAGTAGTAAAAAGGGGAGAAAAGAAAGGCAGTTCCGCGTCCAGAAAGTAAGCGTGGGAACTCAACTTTTTAAAATTAAAAATTTCAAATAAAAAGGCCACCGGTGTACCCGCACCCTGTGAATAATTCGACCAATCAAATCACAGCTGTCAGTCCCCGTAGGATTTATTATTTACTTACATGAAATGCGCGCGCAGACGTAAACACTGTCTCTGTACTAAATGTAAACAAACATGTAAATAATTATACTTTTATGAAAATAATCCAACACGACATCACGGGAAATTATAAATGTCGTATGCTTTTTTTTAAATCTCGTATTTTCAGGGTACCCATGTAGAACGCTTAGCCTTATTTGGACTCGCTCTTCTTTTAGCCCTGTACCCATGTCACAACCTCAACTATTCAGAACAGCTAGAGCTTTCTACAGTCTGACTGTATGCAAAGACAGTGATCGTTTTCGATACTCTTAGCAACTTCACATTTATGGCGGGAAAAACTTGATGGAGACGTCATATTCAGCCACATGAATAAAGCAATCAATAATGATTTTTCTTAGAGCTGGACTTAAAAGGAATTATCCATCTTTTTTAGTCACAGTTAAAATCAAGAGACACTAAAGAGTTTGGAGTCTGRATCTGGATCTGGAATGAAGAAAATGATAGTATTTAGGTTAAGTTTATCTCCAACATATTATTTCATCTAAGCACTAAGGTTATAATTGAGCATCCGGCTCTAAAGACGGCCGATCATCTTGCTGTTAAGAAAGAGCAGTTATCTGTCTTAACCAAGTCAGTATCCTTTTATGCTTGATCTTAAAAAGGTGATGGAATCATAGGAGTACCTGATATAACTGATTACTTTCCACCATAGATATACGAGCTGTAGGTCTATGTTATCACAAATTCTCACAATAAAATTACCATGTCAATTTATTGCGCAAAATTCATATGATCCTATCTTTCCCTTTTACAGCCGTAATGGGGGTATTTTTATTGGCTTACAGTTACAACCTATTATTTTTTTAGAGGGAGTATTTGACTGGATTGGACGTAGAGGTTCACCAATACGTCGTATGAGTTGTATAGAAGATATTGCTTCATTCGAATGAATGTATCTAAGCTTTGATGGTTCTCTCCTAGTACTTTACTCACCAGTGTTAATACTGTGAGAATTGTGAGCACGAAGCTGCCTTTTTGTGACGCCTGACTTGAGAATCAAGAATCCTGCTAGCATTAGATTGACAGGACTGGCTCCCAGGAATATGATAGAATGCCTCACAAAGACCAGGCATCGGAATTGCGTCTGTACCTAACCATCCACAAATTGCCTGATTTCATGGCTATGTGAGGCCCCCATCATTCTTCGGAAATTTCCAGTACAAACTAAGATATTTTATTGAGAGTTTGTAGTCTTTTCTCAAAGTTCAAGTTCAAGTTCTATCTTCTTTTTTTTTCGCCAAAACAAGTTGAGGCCTTTGTTATTGATGACTCGGGTTAACCTTTGCAAGATTGGTTTATCTATAAAAGGCTGTTCAGGCCGCGTTTTGTAACCGCTCCTTCATGGCAATATAGCGTCATTGGTGTATCCTAAAATATGGAGCCATCTTCACAAGGGTGCAAACGTCTTATAATTGCAAGGTTATATAAGAGGGAGAGATATAAGAAGGGGAAGATGTATATTACTAAACATATGTATACTATTAAATATACTTATAATAAGGAGGATTCCTTACAGATTGTGCTGCGGTTTTCTACGTCACTTTATATGTCTGTAAAGAACTTCTCTCAACAAGGGTTGACTGTTAATTGGAAATTGTACATTATCCCTAGCTAAATATTATTTTCCAAAAAACGGTTGACCTTAACACAAAAGCTGTAAATAGTACATTTCAGTCAATTCTCGCCCCCCGTTGCATGCATTTAAGATATTGTAATTAATACAGACCTCTCTAAGAATTCGCATTGTCACAATGCGTTAATATGCAGAGAGTACAATCATATAATCTCGCAGGACAATGCAGTTTTACAACCGGGATTTGTTACAGTCGATATTGTTGATCCGTACATAACACTAAACGATTTTGACAATTTAGCATTCTGCCATTGGGTGACATCAAAATTATGCATAGAATTACATAATTATGGGTGCATTAATAATGTATTTGTAATAAAATTGACATTTTTCTTTTTTCTATTTTTCTACTATTCTCACTGAATCAAACTACCAAGATGAATTATAATGTGATGTATAAGGAAATTAATGATATCAATTTATGATATCATTGAGATAAATGCACGTAAGAAATATCCCAGAGGATTTTTTGTTATAATGATTCTGAGTGAGATCTTCATATATAAAAGATTTATCATTTCCTCCCTACAAAATGTCAATCACTTCATAGCTTTATAAAAGAAATATAAACAAAACTCTAATCAATTATTATTCATCCAACTTATCTTTGACTAAATCAAAATCAAAATCAAAATCTTTAACTATAATTAGCTTCTGCCCGTATCATAAATTGCCAGTCGAGGAGGGTAGGTACTTTTGTGTCATAGAATCATTTTCCGCCTTAAAAGGTAAAGATAGATTAAAATATGGCTAAGTCTTCGAACGGTAAAAATACCATGGTTTTTGCATCAACAAGACATCAATCATTAGTTAACACGCGCGAGCCAAAGCAATGTCTTGCATACATCCCCCCCCCCCTTCCCACATTTGTAGACATGATTTTGAGTACGTCCTGGAGGAGATAGCAGCACTGTGGGACAACCTTCGAAAACAAATTGCGTCACACGTCGAGTTTACGACAGAAGACGCTGGTGAATTGTCATTGTTGATGTTCCTTTCCGATGATTTACGGCTTGTTAGGTCAATGTGAAGATTTTGGGAGGAGAGAGCTGGTTTTTCAGCAGCTTTGGCTCGTAAAACTGCTTGAAATTCTCTTTCTCCTGCCTAACGATATGTCTTGACCAGCTTTTTGGTAGGAGTATCTGAGCGAGTTGAGCGCGCAAGATAATATCAACTGTCCGGACGATGGGAACCACTATAATTACTACACTTAGTGGCAGGCATATAGAAGTCTTCACACTGATTTTTTGACTCACAATTTCCACATAATGGTACTCTGGAGCAATTTTTGGTGTGGTGGTGAACATTATTACGTTTAGAAAACCCATACAGTTGTTTGTTGTTGGTCGGTCTCGCAATTCTTGATTCATTAAATACTCCAAAAGCATTACTTGAGAGCTTTTGTTAAGTATGTCATCCAAGTTCTATGCGGAGCCTTGGCTTTATATCTCCCATAAGATTTTACGTGAGCTAACTGTAAAGAACAGACACGCTCTGTCTCATCAATAAACATAGAAGGACTTTTTGTAGGGGCTTTTGGTAGAGCGGGTGAGAAATCAGCCGCTGCGCAATTTGCTAGACCCAGTTGGAGATATGCCTTGGGGACCATTCCCTTGGCTTGGTTATGAACTTTAATAGTGAGCATCATATAACAGTCTCTCTCTCTACAAAATGATCGTCCCGATCACTGAAAACCATATATAGTTGAGGCGCGTCTTCTCCTAGTTACTCTACCTGGAAGTCCATTGGATGGGTACGGTTTATCCGGATTCCTATTATGGAATGCTCGTATTTCTATATCATCTTTGTCGAACTCAGTATTGTCGACCCATTCCTTTATTTTATCGCTATATTTAACTTGGTATTCAAAGTTATCGTTATTATATCGCGAGTCATTAATTTCTACAACATACATTAAAGTTGCTTCATCATTGACAAATCATTCAATACAGTAATCTTGTTGACCCTCTAGAGGTTTTCTGGAGTTTTCTAGTTTTTCAACGTGGAATAAATCGTGTGTTTTTCCTACTAGATTCTCTAAATCTAGTCGATATGTTTGATTAGTTGTTTTTTCAATTACTTTGTTGAATGGACCAAGGAATTTTTCAGTAAGTATTTTGCAGGGTCTAATAGTTTTTGTATAATTTTTCTAAAACATTACCCAGTCTTCTACGAGAAACTCAATGTCTTTATGATTGATGTCGTAGTAGTGGTTCATTGTGCTATTAGATGATGTCATGATGGATTTGAGTTTTTTTGTTATTTCTTTTAATTTAAGTGTGTGATTGGCAGCGGTTTGTGAGGTTATAGGTTCTCCAGATTCTTCATTTTTTATATGGAAGTTGGGGAGATACCCTTGATCTGCTTAGAACGGTGCCATACCAGTTGCAGTGTGCCTTAGATTATTCCAGCAGAATTCAAACATATCTAAATTTTCATCCCAGTTATTTTACTCGAAGTTAACGTAAGAGCGTATAAAGGCTTCTAAAGATTGACTAATTCTTCCAGCAAGTCCATTGCCTTTTTGTTGTGCCGTAGTGGTTGAGGATTGGTCAAATGCTAGGGTAGTGCTAAGGCGTTTCCAGAATTTATTTATGAATTGTTTTCCTCCATCAGTAATGAATAGATTTGGTATTCCGTGTTGATGTATAACATTTTGGCGGATGAGATTTGCAGTTTTTCGGCTATCAGACCGGCAAGTTTGTACGCAAGGAAACGTCCGCGTCTTGTGGCTGCATCAATACATGCCAGTATTGCAGTATTACCATCTATGGTCTTTGGTAGATCTGTGATGAAATTTATTGCAACACTTGACCATTTTCCTTTGGGAATAGGTAGAGGACTTAGCTTTCCATAAGGCTTGTGAATTTTGTGTTTATTTCGAAGGCACAGCTGACAGTTAGCAACACATCCTTGAAGGTCTTTTGTTATGTTAGGCCAATAATAATTTCTTTGTGCTAGCTGTATGGTCCTAGAGGTTCCCAAATGTCTAGCGAGAGGACTATCATAGCTTATTTCTTTTGCATTAATTCGAAGTGACTTTGGTATATATAATCTGTTAAGATCATACCATAGTGCGTTGTATTCTTGATGCCATTTTTCGGGAAGTTGATTTTGAAGTAGGTTTAAGGGAGTTCATCAGCCACGATATTTTTAAATTTGAGGGCGACTGCTGCATTTATAGCTATTGGATTAATTTTGTTGTGTGATAGGTTTAGGATAAATTCATTTTTAAAATTGGATATTTTCCCATATAGTTAGGTCTTCTAGATGGTGCATCTGCAGGGTTTTTATTATCAGGAAGATGATAGATTTCAAATTCATAGCTTGCAAGTTTATCAATGTAGTTAGCTTGTCTACGATTTGGTCGGAGCGTGGATTCAAAATACCTTAAATTAGCATGATCACTATAGATTTTGACTTTATGTTGGGCGCCCTCAAGATACGCTCGAAAGTTGTCGAGGGCTTCAACGATAGCAAGTAGTTCTAAGTCTGGTGTGCCATATCTTGTCTCTTCTGGCTTATTCTACGATCTACATCTTCCATTTGGAGGAGATAATGTACGGCCTAGGCCAGCCACGAACATCAGAAAAGACCCTAAAAGGTTAACCTCAAAACAGAGGCACCCACAATCACCCACTGGTCATTACTGCTGGGTCGAAGTTAATGGTATCATGTTCTTAAATGTTTACAAAGCACCACACGACTCTAGTGCGGTGCAGCCGCTCCTTGACTGGAAACCCACCCTTAAAACAATAGCAATTGGAGACTTCAACTCCGTCTACTAGGCCTGGCAACCTAGTGCAAATAGCTACTATGGCCAAGGCGAAGAAATAGAAAGATGGGCTGAAGAGTACAACTTAACTTGCCTCATTGTAGGTGAACCGACACATCATGCCGGAAATACTTTAGATTTAGCATTCACGAATATTAGTGAAACTATGGCTTGGGTCGGCACTGAAGAGTGCATGACCAGCGACCATCTCCCCATTTGTGGTCTTGTCCCCAACCACAAGGCATCAAGTGCGAGGTTACCAACGCTTAAGGGAAAACTCAAAGTCTCTAAAGCAAACTTACCTCAATTTAGTCRGGTAGTTTCGCAGTGGCTACCTCTACTTACTGATTTGAACACGGTGGAAGAGATTGAGAAATTCGCTCAAGATATATGTTGGGCTTTTACTAACGCTCTGAAAGCAGTTGGGAAAAAACCCCATAAGAAAAGTGGAAGAAGTGGACCATGGTGGACTCCCGAATGTAAGTTTGCTCACTTAGATTGTCGAGAAGCAGTAGAGGAACCTGAGCCCAGCTCAAAGGCGTGAACCCTGAGGAAAACTGCTGCCTTGGCAAAAAGAGAGCACTGGAGGAAAAAGGTGGATGATGTGAAATCCTCTCGAGACGGTTATAAACTCATGCAGTAGGCGGCTCCTCGATCTGTCAGCTTTACTCCACCCTTTCAACATGAAGGACGATTCATAGCAGACCAGGCAGAACGCTCAATCAACCTCAGGGACTCTCTTCTATCACGTTTCTCGGCATCTGATGACTTTCCTTCCTGCCCAATACCAGGAGAGGCACGAATTCCTTGGTCGGACGAACTTTCAGAGCTCGAAGTACGGACATGTACAATCGGAAGTGGTAACACTAGCCCGGGAGCCGACGGTATCTCTGTCGAGCTTCTTGGAGCATGTTGGGAAAAGATAGGACTGCATGTTACTCAACTCTTTCGTGCCTGTCTCCGGCTTGGCTGTCACCCAAGCTGCTTTAAACTTGCAGAAATAATCTTTATACCAAAAGCTGTCACAGATTACATAGGTAAAGCAATGGGCATTTAGTATGTAATGGTTATTTTATTTTCTTTCTATGGAGAGCTGTAACGGTCTTAAAGCAAGTTGATTTTCTCAAAGTACTCAGAGCTATATACAAAGRAAATCTTGAAGTAAAGGAGGAAGAGATGTATGAAGAATCTCCCCTATTTATCTACATATCGGGATGTTTTCATCTCCCATTAATAAATGCAATCTCAGAGGATTAATCTTGATCAGGATTCCAATCTCTTACTTCATTCCTATCACATTTCAATCATCCTAACTTT
>CACM01003136.1:0-17197 GCA_000208805.1 Erysiphe pisi
ATTATGACCTGAATTTACGATCTGATTTTGATTAAGAAAAATTCATTTGATTTTGTGATTTTTTTAATGGATGTTTTGGATCTGGCAAATGTATAAACGAATTAAAATTAAACTCTGCAGGATAGGAGAAGAAGAAAGAATCATATCCTGTATGACATTGACGAATTTTTTAACGGAAAAGTGCAGGAGTTATCTTATACCAGGACATTGTGAGTTGTTTTTTTAAGCGATGTTTGCGTCTAATTCTAATACGCAGTTGGAAACCCTATTTTAGCTTTCGGATAGAATGCTAATACTTCAATTATTTTTGGTTTGATTAATGGGTTTAGTTGAAGGTATTTCATCATCATTTCTTTGAACTTATAATTGTATATAAAAACAGTAATAGGTTTCAGAAAAAGAAAACCAGTGAACAATTTCAATCTTATTCTTTTCCGTTTGTTTATTCAAATATTTTTAAATTTCGTTGTGTTTATGTATTTGATGGCAAGTTTGCCAATACAACTCATATTAGAGGTCCGATCCGATGAGTGGGGGGAGCCAGCCCCACGCGTACCTGCCTGTCAAGATGCAAATTTATGGGCAATCTTCAGGCTCAGCACTGGTCAGTGCGTTAGGACATTTTACAGGGCTTATCCTTGGTCTATGTGCTTCTGCCCCCTTAATTATTATTATTCATTCATTATCCTGATTTGGCGCCTTAGTGGCCCATGCAGGTATCTGTCTACTTCTATTTATATGGGAGGGAAACCTTTATGGTGAAAACCCTCTCTCAGTACCTTGTTTAATCTATTGTTTAGTGTCTATCTACAGGAAGTGCACTGGTGCTATCGGCCCTTGTGTTGGGCCCTCTCTTTCATATCAACCTTCTCCCCTTTTCCGGCTTAGTTCTCTGGCAGCTATCGTGACTTCAACGTCCCTTACCAGCCGAAACTGTTCTAGCCATCCTTCTTTTAGGATCTACTGGGTAATCCGAGCTATATCTTCGGGACTATTCATCATTGCTTGAAAGGATCTAACTTTGCTCTCCTCTTCCTTTTGCCCATCGAGGGCAGGCCATGATCATATGTTTGACATTTTGAGAGGGGTATCCGCATGGGCAGCTAGGTATGTCAACTCCGGGCACTCTTCTTCGGAACAWATAAGAGTTGAACCCAATGTGTTCACTTCTTATTTGCATAGCTATACTACTTTGGGCCCTCGTCAGGTTTCGGTGTAACTCGCTTGGTGTACCTTTGAATAATAATTATTATTATTATAATTATTTGACGCCAACAGGTACTCAGGATAATCCCGGCCCTCTCATGGGGTATTTGGCGTGCCTGCATAGCCTAGAACTATCAGGCATGTCAAGCGACTAGTGACTACAATTTTATCTACACAAACACCCGATTAACTCGAGGGTGGATGAGGTACCTCTGATACCTTGACAAGTGCGAGTTATCTCTCGCATAAAAATACTACATATGAAGTGTAAACCAAAGCAAGAAAACTGATTTATGTTATATTTGAATCTCTTAATACTATGAGCCACTCGTGAAATACCCGTGCACCCGTAGTAGCGCCAAATAGCCATTTGCAATTATTAAGATTATGTTTAAGATGACACCGAAGATGCCCTCTCAATCGTCTGGTTAGTTGACAAGAGAACGGGTGCTCAGGGGATTTATCTAGTCCACAGGGACAGTTAAGTTCTGCATTTGTATGGTGGAATCGACGGTGATAGGATGCGAAGTCACCGTGTCCAGAGCATGCTGCAAGTAGTTTACCCAGGCTACACCTAGGCAGCAGAGATAGCTCTGGTGGAATTCGGGAAGATATTCTAATTTCCAGATCTTTGTACCGTTTTGGTGCCTGAGAGGACCAGAAAGCTATAAGCGATGAATTATATCTCTCCTCTAATAGACTCTTTGCTCGTGCTAACGAAGCTTCTTTATTTTGCGTCACCATAGTGCACGCTTCTTTCGCTAGAGTATCAGCCCGATCATTTCCAATGATTCCCTGGTGCCCTGAGATCCATCTCACTGTTACAGACCCAGATTCTATTGTTGGTGCTCTTTCTCTTTTTAACCATGTTTCCCGAAGCGACTGAAAGTCCATTATTCGCGAAGAGCTCGAAGGTAAGACCCGTCCAGTGTGTAGTCTCATGGCTGCCTCTTTATTATAGAGACAGATGGTTACATTCTTTGCAAAACGTGCCATCCAGTGTGAGCATGCTGCACGGAGGCCAGCTACAGCCCCGACAATCTCAGCATCATATACATGTGCCAGTCTACCCAATGGTAAACTACCACACAATATTTCTTGTGACCCACGATATAAAAAATATCCGGCCCCAGCGTTCCCGTCTGCACTCATTGATCCGTCAGAAAAAACTGTTAAGTCAAGCGGATTCCGTAGCTGGGCCCAGCGTTCGAAGGACTTGAGACCGTGCTGCCGGCCAGTAGCTCCAATTTGTTGACATATAGCATCACGATCTAATATAAGCCACGGAGGCTCATCTGTACTGATTGATAGCTCAAGTTCTTGTCGGCGGCGTATCCAGGCGAAATGAGTAGAGTTCCACCTCCGGCGAAGAGGATGTTCAGGATCAGCTGATGCGACCCGAATGTAAAGGGAAAGTTGTTTAATGGACGTTGCACATTAACAATGCCACAAAATAATTATATTTTTCTATGAACACTAAATAATAGAAAGAGACTACATTATATAGTTCTTAGAATCTTACGAGTGATCTGTTTCCCATCCTCCCCGTAGATCTACGACTTGATTATGATCAAATATAGAGTGATCCAGTAAGGTCACATGACTGTTATTTATGCGAGGCTGGGCCTATGGAAAGCCCAGCCACCACACCACGGGCAAAGCCCATAACACCGAACCGCCAGACGGTCATGAATACGATCGAGCCACGCAGTTACAGGACTCCAGCCTGTTTCACGTAAGAGTGCTGAGATTGGGAAGGTTTTGAAGACCGGGAGAACTGCACGAGCAGCCCTATTTATAGCTACCTGAAGTTGGTTCAAAGCCCATTGAGATGTTCGTGGCCCATACCATGTTTCTGCCCCATAAAATAGTGTTGCGAAAGCAGAGCCTTATACAGCTTGTCGTAAGACTCCTGGCTGTATCTCTCGTGTAGTAATACATAATCGTCGAACGTGATCAGTCACAACGCGGGCGCGTTGGTATACTACTCTTATCTGACCTTTGAAACTGAGCTTCTGGTCGAATAAAATTCCGAGCTACTTAAGTTCGTCTTTTACAGCAATTAATTTATGTTCTATCTTTAAAGGTAGTTCCGCATATTTTCTTTTATTGTGGAAGTAGATTAACTCAGTTTTATCAGCATCAAACTGTACCCCATTCTCTGTTGCCCAAGTTTGAGAGAGATCTAGTTGTTTTTGTAGTTTGATCTGGCACTCTACCAGGGAATTGGCTGAGAAGAACGCAGCATGATCTGCGTATCCGAAGCGGCCCAGAGATAGTCGGAGAAGAGGTTCAATGTATAATAGAAACAAGATTGGAGAAGCAGGGGAACTTTGGGGTAGACCACAGACAATAGGTAGTGGGTCAGGTGTTATCTGGCCAAGGCGGATGGAGAGAAAAGATGAAACCCACATTAGAAGGTCATTAGGCCATCCCTGAGACCGTAATCTATGAATCAGAAGATTACGCAAAACTCCATCAAAAGCTCCTTTAGTATCGGTAGTAACTATACCGGCAACTTTATTTTTATCCCACGCTTTGTGTATGTCACAAAGAAGAGCGGTGGTAAGATCCGAGGTTGAGCGGCGCTTCACGGCAATGCACTGGTTGCGAGCTAGAATTTTGACTTTAAGGGCCCAGGAAGAGAGTCGGCGCGCGATTAATCGTTCAGGTCCCTTACCCAGACAAGATAGCAAAGCAATAGGCCTATATGATTAAGGGATTGTACGATCTCTTTTACCCGTATCTGGAAGAAAGATTACTGTAGCCCTCTTAAAAGCGCTGGGATGAGTTCCGAGTTGTAAGCAATGATTAAAGAGATTCGTAATCCTTGTTCCTAGAGCTCCCTAAGCCAGGCGGAGACACGTGGTAGTAAGCTCGTCAACCCCAGGGGCTGACGAGGAGACTTTACAAGTTGCAGTAAATGCCTCGAGAGGAGAGATTGGTTCCCAAGGGATTCTACGTACCGGTACTGTAGGAGCGTCAGCCGATAGATCTTCAACTTCCAGGTGACGGCTGTGACGGCTGGAAAAGCCGGTTAGTAACTGTAGCCTACGCTATCTAGCGCAGGCCTCTATGGTAACTCTCATTGGGGGCTAAGCGACAACTATGGAAATAGTACAATGGACATTAGGATCGATAGAAATATAAATAGCTTAGTTTGCACATAGATAGATCTTCATAGATTAATTATAAACTACCATTATATATAAAAATGCACATTGCTTTAAATATCTAATCTGTGACATATAATTAATCTATCCCACGTCTATTATAACGACGAAAACGACGACTACGACGACAACGACAACGACAACGAACGACACATAGCATCAAAAAATAAATAAATAAAGAAATAAAATTACGCATACATAGCTATATTTAACTTTTTATATATAAATAATAAACCTACCCAAGATGGACGTTACCGATTTGATTCGGGAAATTCGAGAGCTWCGAGAACGTATAGATGATTTTCCGGAGGCACCAAGATAGAACGAAGGAGCTTTTCCAATAGTCCACATAGAAAAAGATCCCGCAAAACCGAACTACAAGTTGAAGCCAAAAAAATTACCTTCGTACAATGGAGATCGGGTAACCTATGGAGCATGGAGACAAGCAATCCTTTCAACTTTGAAGACTGACTGGAATACATTTCAGTACGATAACCCCTCTGTATTTTTAATGATTTACAATGCACTAGAAGGGAAGGTACAAAAAGAAGCAGCTGCATTTTTTGAGTCAGGAGGACGTGACGGCCGCCAGGACCCGGAGGATTTTATTTATTTTCTTGATCGAAGTAATTGGGACGCAAATAAAGTCAATCGAGCTCATAGTGAACTGAATAATATGAAAATGGGTCCAAAGCAACGTTGGAATTCGTTCTTTCCCCTATGGGCTAATAAACTCACAGAGGCACATGGTGACCGATGGCCAGATGATGTCAAAATCAATATGCTAAGGGGAGCTCTAAATTATACACTAAAAGCAGCTCTGGCAAATAATCACCTCCTTCCAGACAATGATTACTATGAATGGCTAAGAATTGTTGGGCAGATTGCTCAGCAGCATGACGAGTTGGCAAGAGATTCTAATAATAATCAAAGAATAGTTCTGAGGGGAAGTACTGATAACCAACGGCTGGTTGAAATAGATCGTGCAGCTGAGAGACAAGGGAATAACTTTAAAGAATGGTCACCTTCGGTAAAAGAACATGGTCACGTTGGGAGCTTGGACTCATCGGGCGACACAATCATGGGCGGCGTGAACTCCACAAAGGTACTTCGTGGGCCAAATGGGAAGCCTCTGCGATCAAAATGGAAAAATCAAGAGCAGATCCAAAAACTCCGTGATGAAGGGCGTTGCTTTCGTTGTGAGCGAAAAGGTTGTAATACCAGAATATGTAAATTACTCCCGGCTGTCAAGCCTTCTACAGCAGGTCCTGTAGTTAATGTAAACGATCTTTCTGATCTTGATGCTGATGTATATGAAGAAATTGATGAAAAAGCCATGTTTGAAATAAACTTGGAAAACTAGTCGCTCCTGGACAAAGTCGCGTTCAGGAGCTGTCTGCAGTAGATAGTAAGAGAAAAATGAATACTAGTCCATTCCTTGTTAACGCTTTGATTAATGATTCAATGATGGTGCAAGCCCTAGTTGACAATGGATGTCTATGCTCGGGTATTATTAATGATACTCTTACTACTCAGCTTAAAKTACCGCGCTATCCAATTTCACCACGAATACTTGAAACCGCTGAGAATTCACCTACTCAAAAACCAGTTGTAAATTACACGACACATATCTCATTAGACCTCGATGGCCATATAACCCCAAAACTATGGCTCTACGTTGTGCCTCACAGTACTCACCAATTAATCCTAGGGAAAAAATGGATGGAAGACCAGGATGCGGTGATACATGCAAAAGGTCAGTTTATAAATCTTAGAAAGAGCAAAAACGTGATATATAGCGTCAAACGTTGGCGCCAGGAGCTTAGGAATATTGCACGTCCAAGGCTTGCATCTGCTGAAGTATTCAAGGGTATGATCAATACGATCCCTGTATGCAGAGCATCGCTTGAAGACATCAATAAAGCTCTACGAAATAAGCCTAGTCTAACTTTAGAAGAAGCCAAGCTGCGTCTCCCAAAGCCAGTTAGAAAATTTGCTCATCTCTTTGCAGACAATAAAGGTGCCGAAAAATTACCACCTTCAAGGGGACTTTTAGATCACGCAATAAATTTACAAAAACAAGATGGAAAGCCTCTTTCTCCACCCTGGGGGCCTCTATATAATATGTCTCGAGAAGAACTGCTCGTCCTACGAAAAACACTAACTGATTAACTGGAAAAGGGGTGGATTCGTCCAAGCAGTTCACCTGCTGCGGCTCCAGTCTTATTTGCGAAGAAGCCAAACGGTGGACTTCGCCCTTGTGTAGACTATCGAGGACTTAATGCCATTACTATACCCGATCGATATCCACTTCCACTTTTTAAGGAGACTCTAAGACAACTGTCTAGAGCAAGATGGTTTACCAAGCTGGATGTGAAGTCTGCATTTCATCGTCTTCGTATTAGAATAGGAGATGAATGGATGACTGCGTTTCGCTGCCGAATGGGCCTTTTCGAATGGCTGGTAACACCATTCGGATTAATAAATGCACCAGCATCTTTCCAACGTTACATTAACGAACAGTTACGAGAACATCTGGATCTAGATGCAACCGCGTATATGGACGATAAATTAGTTTACACGGATGGTACCGAAGATGAGCATTGGGAAACAGTTTGTAAGATTCTAACTAAACTTAATAAAGCAGGCTTATACCTGGATATCAATAGTCAAAGCAATCAAGGAGTGGAAAGCACCAACCTCAGTGAAGGGTGTTAGGTCATTTCTAGGGTTTCCAAATTTTTACCGATGTTTTATCAATGGATTTTCAAACCTAGTGGGTCCTTTAGTTGAGCTATCAAAAAAGATTACAGAATGGCACTGGGGGGAAGCTGAAAACGATTCTTTTGAACGACTTAAACAGTTGTTTATTTCTGAGCAAGTTCTAAGTCATTGGGATCCCGACCGGGATACAGTGGCGGAAACAGATTGTTCTGGATTTGCTTTAGGAGTCTGTCTATCACAGATCGATCAGCAAGGTAGACTACGGCCAGTGGCTTATTATTCTACACGATTGAATAGTGCCGAAGTAAATTATCCAATCCACGATAAGGAAATGTTGTCTATCATCTCTTGCTTACAAGAATGGAAAGCTGAATTACAGTCTGTTTCAAAACCGTTTAAAATATTAACTGATCATAAAAACCTAAGTTATTTCACAACCAAACGACTACTTAACGAAAGTCAAGTACGATACAACGATATATTACAAAAATTTAATTTTACGCTACAATGGAGACCAGGAAATAGTAGTGAGCGACCAGACGCTCTCTCTCGACGAGACCAGGATAAGCTTAGATATAATGACGATGAGTGTACAGTTGGAAGGGTCTTACAATTATTGCCCAAATTGCATACACTTCCAACTTCCTTTTTAAGAGAAACACCTGAACAAAACGCTCGACAAGACCCAGCCGCGCTGGCTAGATTATTTGACAATGTTGAGCTCCAAACCCTTTGGAAACAAGGAGTTGAGTTTGATAATGAATGGCGACGAGCACGAGATGCAGTGGCAGCAGGTGATCGGGGGTTCCCTCCTGACCTAGCACTCAAGTTGAAAGCTAATATAGCCGAATGCACGGTGGCAGCTGATGGTGTTCTTCGGGGCAGAGAAAACAGAATTTGGGTCCCTGAATACGAACCTTTACGCACAGCAATAATGCAACAAATTCACGATAGTTACTTGACTGGGCACCCAGGTAAAGATACAATGGTGGCAATTATCCTTCGTAGATGGCTCTGGCCGAAATTAAGAGACTCAGTTCGGAGATTTATTCGAAACTGCGATATCTGTGGACGAACAACAGTCTGGCGTCAGGCAAAAGCTGGATTTCTTAAATCACTTCCAGTACCTGAACGTATCGGCAGCGATCTAACCATTGACTTTATTACTGATTTGCCAAAGACTGAAGGATGTTCAAATGTAATGGTGATTACTGATCGATTATCAAAGGACATATTTATTTTTGGCACTAACTCAATGACCGCCGAAAATTGTGCGAAGATATTTGTTGATCGTTATTACAGGTATTTTGGATTCCCTCGATATCTAACTAGTGATAGGGGTAGTGATTGGACAAGCCACTTCTGGAAAACCTTCTGTAAACATACAGGAATAACACAACGCTTAACAACATCGTACCACCCTCAGGCAAATGCTAGCGAACGAGCGAATCAAGAGATATACAAGTACTTACGAGTTTTCACTTGTTACGCTCAAGACAATTGGATGGACCTCCTTCCTATGGCACAACTAGCGCTTAACGGACGGCCAAATTCGGCCATAGGTGGAATTAGCCCCTTTTACCTTCGATATGGGTATGAATTAGACCCATTAATGGAGCCATCGTAAGATAAAGATCAAAGCTCACGACATCCTGGTAAAATCTCTGCGGAACGTTATATCCAAAGACTTAAAGATGCCCAACAATTTGCACAAGCAGCAATGGCATCTGTCCAACAAAGGTATGAATCTAATGCTAACAGAAGTCGACGTCAACCAGAAAGGTTCAAAGTAGGAGATAAAGTATGGCTTGACTTGCGAAACATAAAACCCCACAACTTTCAAAGAGGCTTTCTTGGCAGCACGCCAAATATGAAGTAACTGCTGTTCCAGATTCACTCACTGTAGAGCTCAATGTCCCTGGCAATATTCATAACCGCTTCCACGTTGACCTTATAAAACGAGCTAGTGATGATTCATTCCCGAGCCAAATTCGTGACGACGCGCAAAATCCTCCCTTAATAGATAATCTAGAAGAGCCAGAATACGAGGTCGAATCTATAATCCGAGCATGACAGTTAATCGAGGGCGGGGAAAATTCAGACAAGCTTTAGTTAAATGGATTGGTTGGATTGACCCAACGTGGGAACCTATCGAATATATAAAAAATACGGCAGCATTAGATATTTTTGAATCGAAATATGGAACTATAGAAACTAATGATGGTCCAGCTCAAACTTCTGCAGGAGCACATGTAGGCTCAGCAGAGCAACATATTATTCAACTAAGGCGATCTAAAAGAATAAAAGGATCAAAAATCCCTAGTCCTCAAATGGWGGGGGCCTTGTGACGGCTGGAAAGCCGGTTAGTAACTGTAGCCTACGCTATCTAGCGCAGGCCTCTATGGTAACTCTCATTGGGGGCTAAGCGAGAGGTCAGGACCTTATTTTTATGCATAGAAACATCTAGATAATTCTGGAGCCATACAACTATGGAAATAGTACAATGGACATTAGGATCGATAGAAATATAAATAGCTTAGTTTGCACATAGATAGATCTTCATAGATTAATTATAAACTACCATTATATATAAAAATGCACATTGCTTTAAATATCTAATCTGTGACATATAATTAATCTATCCCACGTCTATTATAACGACGAAAACGACGAAAACGAAAACGACGACTACGACGACAACGACAACGAACGACACATAGCATCAAAAAAAAAATAAATAAATAAATAAATGAAAATACGCATACATAGCTATATTTAACTTTTTATATATAAATAATAAACCTACCCAAGATGGACGTTACCGATTTGATTCGGGAAATTCGAGAGCTACGAGAACGTATAGATGATTTCCCGGAGGCACCAAGAAAGAACGAAGGAACTTTTCCAATAGTCCACATAGAAAAAGATCCCGCAAAACCGAACTAAAAGTTGATGCCAAAAAAATTACCTTCGTACAATGGAGATCGGGTAACCTATGGAGCATGGAGACAAGCAATCCTTTCAACTTTGAAGACTGACTGGAATACATTTCAGTACGATAACCCCTCTGTATTTTTAATGATTTATAATGCACTAGAAGGGAAGGTAAACAAAGAAGCAGCTGCATTTTTTGAGTCAGGAGGACGTGACGGCCGCCAGGACCCGGAGGATTTTTATTTCTTTTCTTGATCGAAGTAATTGGGACGCAAATAAAGTCAATCGAGCTCGTAGTGAACTGAATAATATGAAAATGGGTCCAAAGAAACGTTGGAATTCGTTCTTTCCTCTATGGGCTAATAAACTCACAGAGGCACATGGTGACCGATGGCCAGATGATGTCAAAATCAATATGCTAAGGGGAGCTCTAAATTATACACTAAAAGCAGCTCTGGCAAATAATCACCTCCTTCCAGACAATGATTACTACGAATGGCTAAGAATTGTTGGGCAGATTGCTCAGCAGCATGACGAGTTGGCAAGAGATCCCAATAATAATCAAAGAATAGTTCCGAGGGGAAGTACTGATAACCAACAGCCGGTTGAAATGGACCGTGCAGCTGAGAGACAAGGGAATAACTTTAAAAAATGGTCACCTTCGGTAAAAGAACATGGTCACATTAGAAGCTTGGACTCATCGGGCGACACAATCATGGGCGGCGTTAACTCCACAAAGTTACTTCGTGGGCCAAATGGGAAGCCTCTGCGATCAAAATAGAAAAATCAAGAGCAGATTCAAAAACTCCGTGATGAAGGGCGTTGCTTTCGTTGTGAGCGAAAAGGTTGTAATACTAGAATATGTAAATTACTCCCGGCTGTCAAGCCTTCTACAGTAGGCTCTGTAGTTAATGTGAACGATTTTTCTGATCTTGATCCTTATGTATATGAAGAAATTGATGAAAAAGCCATGTTTGAAATAAATTCGGAAAACTAGCCGCTCCTGGACAAAGTTGCGTCCAGGAGCTGTCTGCAGTAGATAGTAAGAGAGAAATGAATACTAGTCCATTCCTTGTTAACGCTTTGATTAATGATTCAATGATGGTGCAAGCCCTAGTTGACAATGGATATCTATGCTCGGGTATCATTAATGATACTCTTGCTACTCAGCTTAAATTACCGCACTATCCAATTTCACCACGAATACTTGAAACCACTGAGAATTCACCCACTCAAAAACCAGTTGTAAATTGCACGACATATATCTCATTAGACCTCGATGGCCATATAACCTCAAAACTATGGCTCTACGTTGTGCCTCACAGCACTCACCAATTAATCCTAGGAAAAAAATGGATGGAAGACAAGGATGCGGTGATACATGCAAAAGATCAATTTATTTATCTTAAAAAGAGCAAAAACGTGATATATAGCGTCAAACRTTGGCGCCAGGAGCTTAGGAATATTGCACGTCCAAGGCTTGCATCTGCTGAAGTATTCAAGGGTATGATCAATACGATCCCTGTATGCAGAGCATCGCTTGAAGACATCAATAAAGCTCTGCGAAATAAGCCTAGTCTAACTTTAGAAGAAGCCAAGCTGCGTCTCCCAAAGCCAGTTAGAAAATTTGCTCATCTCTTTGCAGACAATAAAGGTGCCGAAAAATTACCACCTTCAAGGGGACTTTTAGATCACGCAATAAATTTACAAAAACAAGATGGAAAGCCTCTTTCTCCACCCTGAGGGCCTCTATATAATATGTCTCGAGAAGAACTGCTCGTCCTACCAAAAATACTAACTGATTTACTGGAAAAGGGGTGGATTCGTCCAAGCAGTTCACCTGCTGCGGCTCCGGTCTTATTTGCGAAGAAGCCAAACGGTGGACTTCGCCTTTGTGTAGACTATCGAGGACTTAATGCCATTACTATACCCGATCGATATCCACTTCCACTTTTTAAGGAGACTCTAAGACAACTGTCTAGAGCAAGATGGTTTACCAAGCTGGATGTGAAGTCTGCATTTCATTGTCTTCGTATTAGAAAAGGAGATGAATGGATGACTGCATTTCGCTGCCGAATGGGCCTTTTCGAATGGCTGGTAACACCTTTCGGATTAATAAATGCACCAGCATCTTTCCAACGTTACATTAACGAACAGTTACGAGAACATCTGGATCTAGATGCAACCGCGTATATGGACGATATATTAGTTTACACTGATGGTACTGAAGATGAGCATTGGGAAACAGTTTGTAAGATTCTAACTAAACTTGATAAAGCAGGCTTATACCTGGATATCAATAAATGTGACTTTTTATGTAAAGAAGTTAAATATTTAGGATATGTTATAGAAGCAGGGAAAAGCATATCTGTCGATCCAGACAAAGTCAAAGCAATCAAGGAGTGGAAAGCACCAACCTCAGTGAAGGGTGTTAGGTCATTTTTAGGGTTTGCAAATTTTTACCGATGTTTTATCAATGGATTTTCAAACCTAGTGGGTCCTTTAGTCGAGCTAACAAAAAAGAAAACAGAATGGCACTGGGGGAAAGCTGAAAACGATTCTTTTGAACGACTTAAACAGTTGTTTATTTCTGAGCCAGTTCTAAGTCATTTGGATCCCGACCGGGATACAGTGGTGGAAACAGATTGTTCTGGATTTGCTTTAGGAGGCTGTCTATCACAGATCGATCAGCAAGGTAGACTACGGCCAGTGGCTTATTATTCTAGACGATTGAATAGTGCCGAAGTAAATTATCCAATCCACGATAAGGAAATGTTGTCTATCATCTCTTGCTTACAAGAATGGAAAGCCGAATTACAGTCTGTTTCAAAACCGTTTAAAATATTAACTGATCATAAAAACCTAAGTTATTTCACAACCAAACGACTACTTAACGAACCTCAAGAATGATACAACGATATATTACAAAAATTTAATTTTACGCTACAATGGAGACCAGGAAATAGTAGTGAGCGACCAGACGCTCTCTCTCGGCGAGACCAGGATAAGCTTAGATATAATTGTCCAATTACAGGGATAATTGAATAGAGGTTTCTTTAGTTTTCTTTGGGTTTCTCGTAGGCTCTTTGGTTTACAATACCACAATAGAATAGGAAATAATTTACATCACGTGATATATTTTATTTGTACATAAATACTATATAGGCATAAAGAATAGAGAGGGAAAGAAAGGAGAGAAAAAAGGAAAAATCATAAACATTGTATATACATACTACAAATTCCATAGAACTATTCCGACAATAATGACGATGAGCGTACAGTTGGAAGGGTCTTACAATTATTGCCCAAATTGCATACACTTCCAACTTCCATTTTAAGAGAAACACCTGAACAAAACGCTCGACAAGACCCAGCCGCGCTGGCTAGATTATTTGACAATGATGAGCTCCAAACCCTTTGGAAACAAGGAGTTGAGTCCGATAATGAATGGCGACGAGCACGAGATGCAGTGGCAGCAGGTGATCGGGGGTTCCCTCCTGACCTAGCACTCAAGTTGAAAGCTAATATAGCCGAATACACGGTGGCAGCCGATGGTGTCCTTCGGGGCAGAGAAAACAGAATTTGGGTCCCTGAATACGAACCTTTACGCACAGCAATAATGCAACAAATTCACGATAGTTACTTGACTGGGCACCCAGGTAAAGATGCAATGGTGGCAATTATTCTTCGTAGATGGTTCTGGCCGAAATTAAGAGACTCAGTTCGGAGATTTATTCGAAACTGCGATATCTGTGGACGAACAACAGTCTGGCGTCAGGCAAAAGCTGGATTTCTTAAATCACTTCCAGTACCTGAACGTATCGGCAGCGATCTAACCATTGACTTTATTACTGATTTGCCAAAGTCTGAAGGATGTTCAAATATAATGGTGATTACTGATCGATTATCAAAGGACATATTTATTTTGGCACTAACTCAATTACCGCCGAAAATTGTGCGAAGATATTTGTTGATCGTTATTACAGGTATTTTGGATTCCCTCGATATCTAACTAGTGATAGGGGTAGTGATTGGACAAGCCACTTCTGGAAAACCTTCTGTAAACATACAGGAATAACACAACGCTTAACAAAATCGTACCACCCTCAGGCAAATGCTAGCGAACGAGCGAATCAAGAGATATACAAGTACTTACGAGTTTTCACTTGTTACGCTCAAGACAATTGGATGGACCTCCTTCCTATGGCACAACTAGCGCTTAACGGACGGCCAAATTCGGCCATAGGCGGAATTAGCCCCTTTTACCTTCGATATGGGTATGAATTAGACCCATTAATGGAGCCATCGCAAGATAAAGATCAAAGCTCACGACATCCTGGTAAAATCTCTGCGGAACGTTATATCCAAAGACTTAAAGATGCCCAACAATTTGCACAAGCAGCAATGGCATCTGTCCAACAAAGGTATGAATCTAATGCTAACAGAAGTCGACGTCAACCAGAAAGGTTCAAAGTAGGAGATAAAGTATGGCTTGACTTGCGAAACATAAAAACCCCACAACTTTCAAAGAAGCTTTCTTGGCAGCACGCCAAAAATGAAGTAACTGCTGTTCCAGATTCACTCACTGTAGAGCTCAATGTCC
Organism: Erysiphe pisi; assembly: GCA_000208805.1. NCBI lineage: Eukaryota > Fungi > Ascomycota > Leotiomycetes > Helotiales > Erysiphaceae > Erysiphe > Erysiphe pisi. The sequence continues at coordinate 14,641 of CACM01003136.1, forward strand.
CTGGCAATATTCATAACCGCTTCCACGTTGACCTTATAAAACGAGCTGGTGATGATTCATTCCCGAGCCAAATTCGTGACGACGCGCAAAATCCTCCCTTAATAGATAATCTAGAAGAGCCAGAATACGAGGTCGAATCTATAATCCGAGCAAGGATAGTTAATCGAGGGCAGGGAAAATTCAGACAAGCTTTAGTTCAATGGATTGTGTCAGCGTTTAGAAATTACTTTATAACTGAATCTAGATTTATATTTGATCTAAAGAAGGAATTTCTACAATACAAAAAGTTTTACTAAAATCTATGTTGCCAAGACCGGAATTAAGATACGCCGAGTCCATGAAGACGAGCGCAGGAAACACAAGCTTACTAGCTGTTACATTAGTCCCCTCCTCCCTTTAAATTATTTATTTWTTTTTATTTAAAATCTTTGCGGGATGAGTTGTTCTTAAATTTCAAAGGTCCATTTTCTGTTTTATATTGTTCTAATGCTGCTGTATCTTTGACGTTTTCTAACGGTTCCCAAGTAGGCAAATTATATCCCGTCCATTTTACTAATATTTCCTTCCTAATACCTCGCCCTTTACGTTTAGTTCTCGTATCTAAAATTTTTTCAATGTACCATTCCTCTTGATTATTTTCAGTGACGATGGCCGGCGGTTGTATATCTACATTTTGCTGTGATGGAAGTGGATTGTTTGATACTGGTTTTAACAAAGAGACGTGGAATACGTTATGAATTCCCAAAGGAGTGTTAAGACGATATGCATGTGTGCCAATAGGTTCAATTATTTCGTATTTGGCATGAATCCAGTCAAACTTTTTGGATGGTCGAATTGTTTTTATGTTTCCCAAGTGTAACCATACTTTGTCTCCAGGGCGAAATCGATTAGCTGGGCTACGACTTTCATTTGTCAAAACGTTACTTGTTGTTGCTGTGCTGCAGCTATAGCTGCTTGTGCAAAATCTCGCGTTTCTTTTAACTTTGCAACTAGTCTTTCACCTCGAGCTATTGGATTATCTGAGTCTTCTGATTGCGTGATAGATTCTTTAATTTCAATCGGTTCAAGATGATACCCATGTGTTAAGAAAAATGGGCTTACTTTTGTAGAAGAAGAAGGCCGATTGTTGATAGCGAGCTCTGCATGGGTGAGTAGTTCTTTCCAATCCTGTTGTTGATATGAACTGAAAATACGAATAAAATGTTAAAGCTCTTGATTCAATCGTTCTGTTGATCCAACCGTTTGTGGATGGAATGCCGTACTAAGCCGCCTCGTAATATTTAACAATTCACAAACTTTTTTCCAAAATGCATTTACCCACTGGGTTCCTCTGTCACTTACAATATCAGTAGGTAGACCATGATGGCGATATACAGCCCGTATAAACGTATCAGCAGTCGCTTCTGCAGTCATTGAACAAATAGGTTCGAAGATTACACCTTTACTTAACCTATCCGTGATAACCAAACATGCATCATATCCGTCTACATTAGGTAAATCAGTTATGAAATCCATAGAGATAGATCGCCATATACGTTCGGGAACTGGTAAAGGTTTTAATAATCCCCATCGCCTTTGTCGCCATATGGTAGCACTTCCACATATATCACAATTCCGAGTAAATTGTTTAATATCTTGAGAAAATCCGGGCCAAAAGAATTGCCTTCCTAGTATATCTATCATGGCATCACGGCCTGGATGGTCAATCATTCGAGAATCATCTACATCTTGAATCAGTTTCGTTCGTAATGGCTCATAGTCAGGTATCCAGAGCTTACCCGAACGGCGAACAGCGCCAAACTCATCAATTGCACATTGACTCAACTCCACACCACGTATTTTCAAGCTCGGAGGCCATTGAATTGCAGTTGATTTAATGGTATTTATTATCTCTGAATATGAGCTGTCATGAGCAAGTGACTCGTTCCAAAGTTGTGTTAATTCTTCACCTTCAAAAGGCGTTGTGATGTTACTAATTTCTGATGGCATTGCTTTTACTACCTCATCCCAGGCTGGTAATAATTTTAAAACACGTTCATCTAACCTGCCATCACCATACTCTGGCATGTCTTGGTCCCGTCGTGAAAGAGCATCAGGTAATACTGCTTTACTCCCTGGCCTATAGCTAAGCTGATAATTATAGCGTGAGAGCTTATATGCCCATCGCATCTGACGCTCATTAAGCTGGCGCGCTTTCATGAAGTGTTCTAAATTGCGATGATCAGTAAGGATTTGAAATGAATCTTTAACACCGCGTAGCTCCGCGTCCCATTCGTCCAAACAACGTATAATTGCAAGTAACTCTTTATCGTGGATTGGGTAATTACATTCTGCTGGGAGATTCTTTTTGGAGAAGTATGCCACAGGCTGTAAGACTCCTTTGTTGTTATACTGTGATAATATGCCTCCAACAGCCCAGTTAGACACGTCAGGCTCGACAACAGTTTGACGATCTGGATCAAAGCTTGCTAAGATTGCAGCTTTCACAAATGATTCTTTTAGAATTTCAAATGCCTTTCGACACTGATCATCAAAAATGAATGGAACATTCTTTTGA
>CACM01003083.1:0-10315 GCA_000208805.1 Erysiphe pisi
CAATTTGAGAATAGAGAAACAACTTGATAAAACAATTCTTCAATCGGTGGTAAAGCAAAAGCTGGGCCAACATGAAAAATTTGTTCAAGTTGATGCGGTGTGACAACAGGAAATTCCTCAATACCTTCATTTTCTCCTTGTGTTTGATTTATTGTAATTCGTCCATTGTTGTTATCGTCATCATCATTTTTATCAATCTCTAGTTGTTGAAGCAAAGAAAGTCTCGGAGATTCATTAGATAGAGCAGCAGGGGATATTGCATCCGTTTGCAGAGCTGACGTTGTCTGAGCAAGAGATGTAATCGCTTGACAACCTTTGCGTAATGCTGTATAAATCTCCGCCGTGGCATCGATTATAAGATAGCCCTCAGTGCCAATTGTAGGTAGAAGAGCAGTTATTATGGAGGGGAACAGTTTCTTAAACACCGGCTGGTACTTATCTTGATGAAACACCACTAATTCAGACGTGGCACCAACTAATTGTTCAGGTCCAGTGGACAGTTTAGGCAATGCAACCGCAAAAGTCTTACTTTGAGTATCTATAGCTAAGTGCATCATTTCTTGCTTCTGATCAATCGATAAACACTCAGTTGTGGATCTTAGCTTAAAGGCATGCCTAATTTCTTCCGATACCACATTGAAGCTTAATAGTTTATTTGAGAGAATGACAAGGTTTTGTCCAAGAAATTCCATGCCAAAAATTTCACCCTCAATAAGTCCTGGATACGAGGCTTGGATGACACCGGAGTCGGTATCAATGCAATGGAGAAATTCATCCTCACCCCCTATCGCCGCTGCAAGCACTGATGCATCATCCGAATAAGAGATGCATCCAGTCATTGAATTTTTCTGAGAGACCTTACCATCCAAATTCACAAGGCTTACTCTTCCAAGTCTAACGGTGCTGACACAGATCCAATTTTTAAGTATATTATTCATACTACCTCGTACTAAAACGCCATTTCGTTCTCTAGATTTAGGTGACCAAGTTTTTACTGTTCTATCGCTCCCTATCGTTGTAAACTGTTGGAGCCCTGGCTTTGCTACTAGATCAAGTATTTTTCCAGACTCACCCGACCCATCAATATGCAAATGTGGCTTGTCTATCCTTGATACTAATTCCCATGACTTAGTGCTAGTGTTAAATTGCCAGAATTTAAGACAAATTTCCCTCCAATGATCGATCTCAGTAGATAAATCTTTTCCATTATATTTAAGAAAATCATAATCATAATCCGGAGGTGACCACTGGTCAACAGTAGCTAACCATAACCCGTCAAAAGATATCTTAAGATGTGTTACTCTCGGCTCAATAAGAAAATGAGAAGTAGGAGCTGCATTAACATTTGTAATATTTGTCCGTGTGAGGGCTTGAGTTGAGATACTTTTGCAAACTGTGAGGTCAAACGTTTGTAGAAAAGGATTACTCATTACAAGTGGTTTCTTAGCCTCAACTTCTCCATGAGAACCTACAGCAAGAAGAATTTGGGACGTGATCACTGGATTTACTATAGCGGGAACACGCTGTATCAGAGGTTTCAACCATGATTTGCCCCTAGCTTTTAAAATTCTTGATTTCATGAGGTTTGATGGTTGAATAATAGGGGCTTGAATTCCAGAAAGGTAGGTTTTTGGCAATAAGTCAGCAGTAGAGAGGACCATTATTGAGTTATCAGACAACTGAATCGCGTAGGCAGATCCTTTGGGGGACACTACAATGTTCTCAATTATGCTTGACATGTGAGGAAGAAATTGTCGCTTTCCAGTCTCCAATTGCCACAATACGAGAACAGTCTCCTCTCCACCCGATATAACATAATTTCCTGTTTCTTTTTAGCCAAAATAAAGTAATTTGAGAGACAAGATATGCTGACCATCAAGTGACCATTTAACAGAATGAACAGCATGCCGATGCCAGTGAAGTTTGGATGGCATCCACCCAATATTTGAGGATATGATCTCATTTTGAGATTGGCTGAAAAGCTTTCCTACAATATCATTGTGAACAAATATAATACCTCTATTATTACCAACTGCCACATCTACAATAGGAGCCTTAAGAGCTTTTTTCTTTGGGGATTGTTGAAGATCAGATCTTTGAGACAGTCTCAAGTCCAGAGATGTAATGAAGTCTTTAGTTTCAAGAGTTCGAAACTGATACTTAATCTTATCAACAGTATCAAAATCAGTCGAACGTATTCGGCCGATCAGTATTCTTTTCGCTGAGGCTCCTACAATAACTGAACCATCAGTAGACACTCGGAGAATCTGAATTGGCTCTTTGGAAGTATAGATAGTCCTTGAAGCAGTCGAGATAGGACCGCTTGGATCCGCTAATTCGCTAGCCGTTGTGCGATATCCTTCATCCTTACGATTACCAGTGGTAAAGACGACATCTCTCCTTCGGCCATTTGATTCTATCGAAGCAACAGTCATATGCGAGCATCCTGTTGATGACACTGTCCAAAATGAATCTGCCATATCTCCAGTGGTCCAATCGACACAAAAAACAGAACCATTCGAACATGCTACCCATATTTTGTTTTTTTGACTTGGTGACAGACAAGTGGTAACAATCTGGCTGGATGCTGCTGCAGACTGATCTAATTTGAGATTTATCGAACGGATAAGTAGAGAGTTCGCTACGGCAATCACTTGGATGGTTGCACGAGTCGCAACAATCAGGAATCTATCAGGTCAATGTCAGTTTCGGATCATTAGGATAGATATTCAATGGCATTAACTTTTCGTCTGCAGTGAAGACTGGATCGGATCGGATCATACGGCCTCCTATGGGTGGGGAAAGGTACCAAGATTCAGCAGCTTTACTTCTGTCAATCTCTGTCGCATTGAGCGACTCATGCTCTTTATAATTTAAAGCTTCATCATTACTGCTGGAAGAGGGCTGAACTGATGCAATAATACTTTTGTTTTTTCTGCTTATCCCATTAACTTTCGTTAATTCTCTGGCAGAGTCGAGATTAGAAACACGACCACCATCAGATGATTTTAGATCCTGTAGTTTCACAGGCTTTCTTCGTTTCGATTTTTCTAAATCATCAGGAATATCTCTTTTGCGCTTTAGTTTTTTAGACATGGTTGCTAAAATGGTCGAAATTGATGTTTTTATTTATCTGGAATTAAAAATGTTCGGCAAATTCATCCAAAATGACATAATCATTAGTGCAAGGATTAAACAGCGGGCTTATAAGCTAAATACCTTTCCCCTGTCCTAGTAAATGCTAAATTAAACCCAGGTTTAAAATCTGGGAATAGCTTCACCAATAATCTTATACCAAAATATAAGTACCCTATAGTTTGCCTTTTGCAAGTAAGTGCTTACATGCATTTGGATATTTCAAAATCAGGCTTATGAATTCTTAGCGCATCGCCATTCTATTAAATTTGATTTAACTTTTGGTATCACACAAAAGTTATGACAATCTAAAACTGAATTTAATGCATTTAATAGTAGTAAATAGGGCCCACAACGGCTATTCTTAAACCTTTTGAAAATGCCCATAAGAAAATTCCCCCCCTCAGTGTGTTGAAGTAAGCTAGCAAGATATAGAGGATACTTTCATAGCAAAAGTTCTAGCAGACACAACATTATTACTCTAATCATTTAAAGATAGATAAGGATGAGAATTAGATTGACCAAGATATAGATGCGCAATTCGGGGAAAATGGAAATAAGATTGCTATTTCGTCCAGAAAATTTCCTGGAAAAATATTATAGAGAACAATAATCTATTGAAAGTTTCACAGCTAGTTCTGTCTCTTATGGCTGGATAAACTTTTAATTTTTAAAAGCCGAATACATAAATGAGTTTGTCATTAAATTGAACGACCATTTCTATCTATAGTCAGGTATTAAGATGGAACATAAAGAGAATTAGAATCATTATCATCGACATACTGAGGAACAGGAATAAATACTCCATAAGAAAAATTTCGATAAAATTAAAAAGTAACTAAACGGACAAACATATAAGCGGAGGATGTCACGGCATCAATAGCAATCAGCAGAAACACGATTAGAATTGTGACGAAGTTTAAAACAAGTTTCAAAAGAGCAAAGGTAAGATGATCTGCATAGTTACTTATTCACATAAAGAGATAGACTCGTGATGAATAAGAAGAGAAATATATTACTGAATTTGGAGATAAGGTGAATGACAAGATCTTTGAGTCATGAAAAAAACCAGAGTCGCCTCAACAACAGTTCTCTGATCGAGGTAACAAGGGGGAACGGGAACGGAAATGAGGATTGGGGCAGAAAAATGAGAATGAAAATGAGCATGATCTTGACGTAGAAAAGAAACTTGACTGATATTCTGATCCTGAAAAATGACAGGAAATTTTCTTGACCAGTCTTTGACTCGAAAGAGTTTCTGATATTGAACCAAAGCTAAAGGTTGAGAAGATTTTGAACAGGAGCATGAACGAGAACGAGAATAAGAACAAATCGATAACACGAATAGAAATCGTTTTGAGTTGCTTTCAACGGGAAAGAGACCCTTATCTCGAACCAGGTTTAGGGCGTCCAAAGAATAGGAACAATTATAAGAATCTAGAACGAGATCTTCATTTTAAACGGAGAATTTGAGGTTTACCCTGAAAGTACAAACCATACAAAAATGAAAGTATTTCCGAGTTTGGAGCTATATTGAAACATTGTATAAATATAAGTTGGAACTATTTTTATAGCTATTTGAACGACTTGCCACTGTCACAATAAGAATGACAGCTTTGGAATCAAAAGTGCGATCATATTGCGAGGAACTTCAAATGACAAGATAACACTATTAAATATTGCAAACGAAATGTAGGGAATAAGAAGATACCTTGAAGCTCATTCCTCAAAGGCAGGCTGCTTTTAAGAGGTGGATGGAAGCAAATTTTGAAACAAAGATGGCAAGCGAACAAGAGAGAACCTTCAATTGCATCTAGAAGCAGTCCGTGGCATAAATATCTTTTTAAACTTAGATAAAATTAAACTAACACGAAGCTACGGCACTTATGCTACTGACGATCTGAGGTAATGGGACTGAATGCATGGCCAGCTAGCAGTGGGTATTCCAGACGTTACATTGTTTGTATAGGCAGTCGGGCATTTCCCATGTTACTGTTATGATCATTCAGCCTATTGATTGACCTCAAATTTTTTTTGCCGGCCTAAACGATAGATTTTCCTAATTATAAATTACTACAGACCCCCAAAGTATGTAGCGCAGCAGTTCGATTTCTGATTTCTACCGAAAAGATGTTATAGCTTAGTACTGCTGACAAGATTGATCACGAAGGACCGACTATCATCAAAATGCCAATATTAGATTGAAACTACCATTTTTCGAAAGACGAAGAGTTCAAAAAAGTGATTTTCTTCTTCATTACATTGAATTATTCGTAATTTCTCGTGGACTCAACAGTTAAAAGATCAGAAAATCAAATAAGGGGCGGGATATCATAGCGGTAGGCTATGCAGACTGGCCTTCCTGCAAGAATATTGGAAGCCTGAACACTTATTCCACTCCAAAAAGAAGATTGCTTGATCAAATTCAGTATAGTTATCTATTCCATAAAGCTTGAATATATTTTGATTTAGCATGATACTATAGACTAAAGTTTTCATGCATTTCAGTTAGCTGGATACTCAATATTGCGGTAAACGGACATTCATATAAAAGCTTATCCAGATGATGATACCAGCAAATGCAATCTATTGCAGGAGCAAGTGACTTGTCAAATAGATCAATACAAATGAATTTTATGATACTATATGCTCCATTAGATCTTAGCGTTTGGTCATTACATTAAATTACTCAAGGTAAGCCATCCAACCAACTCATAATAACAGAATGTGATACTTTGCTACAATTTTATAAGATTCCGATGAAGTCCACTGAAATTTATTACATATATTGAGGTTTAAGTTATTGGTATCCACAAGAGTGACCAAACAAACCACTTTTAATTTAAGCCCTATTTTGGGATCGATATAGGTAAGCAACCTCCCATTGGAACGATAAGAAAATTTTTAGATGAGATCAAACAACAATTCGATATTGAAGTAAAACTTTAGTGGTTGAAAGTGTCAAACATAGCGATTTCAAAGGTCTTTAAAGTCGAATTCCTCTTTCATTAGAGCTATAATTAACTTTTGTTTGTCTACATGCTACTACCATTATTTGATAAGAAGAACATAGAGCTTTTCAAGTCTTAACTCTTTATCAAACATTAAAATCACATTAAGTAATTAATTTACACAGTTTCAGAATATAGCGCGAACTATGAAGACAAAGAGAATCTAGTCATCATGCAATTAGGCTGTTAAGGAAACCGAATATTCACCAAGTATCTTTATGATCAGTGGGCTTTAAAGTCTTGGCCAATTCAAGAAAGTTGTCGAGAATCACGACAGCGTCATTTAAGAATTCAAGCAAAAAAATTGCTAGATTAACTAGATGATTCAAAAAGTTAACATAACCAAGTGCCGAAGCTTTACTACGATATATGTGTTTATTGGAAGTGCATGTCCAAATATTTTGTCTTCAAGACAATAGTTCAGCCTCACAATTCTAGTCGCCCTTAGCTCTAGTCAAAAATGTTGATGTCCGCCGATACTCTTGAGACACTCTCAAATCATATTGCCTTACCAACACAATTACCTGGCCGTCAAGATGACGACTTAAATGAAATTGGAATTCAACTAATCAATCGCCTCTTAATTGCGACAAGTAAGATTCTTGATATCGTAAGCTCCGATCATAAATATGTGTGGAACTCTCTTCATCAATCTCTTTCATTGACGTTGTCAGTCCATGCATATGATGGACTATCAAAACCCAAGGTTATCTCAGCTTTGCAGAGACTAAACGATCATGACTTTGTTCTATTACATGTGACTGAGCAAAATGCAGGTATCACGGTTACCCTCCAAAAGAAGTTCGTATTTTGAAACAAATTTCCAGCTACTCGTATCTAATGCTAATATTTCAAAAAGTAAAAATGAAGAGAATCTTCTCTTCGAGTTATCCGAGGCATCTCCAAAATGTGTAGATGTTCTTGCTTCTTCCAGCACTCTTCTCTGGGAATTCCCTAGTTGTGCTGTATCTATTCCAAAGTCATCATATAATGAATATGACCTAGAAGATGAATTGGCTACTTTTATGGTTCGAGCAGGCGGCGAATCTGTCAAAAACGTGGCTGCTCACACCAAAAAAGCCAACTCCTTGGCTTACGAGAGCCGAGACACAGTTGATCCAGTCCTTATCACAGGGGTATTGATGACTATTCTCAAAAACCAAGGCACAAAAACCTACCCTCCACTTTTGACCAAACGAGTTAGAGACGACGTTTGCTGGGATAGCTCTGGTGTAAATCCATGGCGTCGGTCTCCGATGTGGCTTTTACTAAGAGTTGCAACGGAAAAACACTTATGTACAATTCTAGAATGGGAGATCGGTCACACTTACTACAAACTTCTTATGTGTGTATTTCATTCACTTTTTCTTACTGAATACGCCAAATCTTCTACTATCAAAGGAGATGTACTACAACACTTAACTCGGAAGTTAGTGATCCGTGTAGATAAGCTCCACGGTAAAAAGTCTACATTAAAAGAGAATTTTGCCTCTCAATTTATTGAGCTTTACAATACCCTTGACAAAGTCTTTCAGGACTCGGTTGAATGTGCTACTAAAAGATTAACGGTAAGCCGAGAAGTAATTCTCCAAAAAATATCTGAAGCAGAAAACAATGGATTAAGTCTTTTATTTTTCGAAATTTATTAAACTATCCGAGTTTCTAATTTATCCATAGGCAATAATAGGAAACCAACATAGGCCACATATACCGCTTATTTCATCGCGTGCTTCTGAAAAACACTATAAACTTCAGCTGTTGAATAGTGATGAATATCTCAATAACTTACTAAATATTTCAGGTCTTATCCCTCAAGATCAAAAGACTGTAAGTATACTGCCGCCAGTTACTAGGTCTACTATCCCGGCAATGGAACACTATATTGACTTGGCTGTATTCGAATCTAAAGCTGAGATCTCACTCCAACAGCATCAATCTGGAAAACGATCCCACGTATCTTGCGATAGACGTGGCCAGGAACTTGCTAATTCCTTAAAGGATTACATTAATATTGTCGGAATTTCATATAATAATTATCCCGAACAAAAGAGTAGAATGCTACTCATAGTGCTTGAGCTATGGGTTGAATTAGACAAATGTACTATTCAATCTTTGGACTTACTTAAGAATTTTAGTCCGGGGCTTCCTCAGAAAATTACCAATGTTTTATTACTTTCACGCTTAGAAGACCTTGAGCGTCTTGATCGGATTCGGAATTATTTAATCACCCGACAAAAGGAAAGCGGTAATTCGTCTTTAACCATATTTAGTCAACCAAAAGAGAATTCTTTTGCCGTGCAATATTATAACAATTTACCTGAAACATCTGTTATGAAGACTTCTCTTAAGCAAATTGAAAATGATGCCATGAAAACTAGAATCAAAAAGAAGGAAGAATGGCTTAAGAATAATGAGAAATTTCTTTTACTGAAGGCTGAAGAGTCAATTATGGAACATGAGTACACATATGGGGGATATTGTACCCAAGGGTGCGCGAAATGTCATAAAATAGCGCACATCAAAAATTTTAGTATGGAAATTCATGAATGGCCTCTTCCCTCCGATATTAAAATTGTTAAGACGATCATTTTTGAGCTTCACTGCCCGGAGAGCTTCTTCGTATACAGAGATACGTCATGGATGGTTTTAGTAGAACTGGCATCAGCCTCTCTTATGAAATTAGGACCCGAGCCAGCTTTCTTACTTCGTAATTACAATGAACTCTTTAAATACTCCACTACATCAGACAGGTGTGTGATTAACCCCTTTAAAACAAACTTTTTGTTAAATACCAAGCTAACTTAAGGTATAATAATAGAGTTTATAGTTTTACCTTAGCTTCGACAACAAAATCTTTTATGAAAACACACTATGCAAGAGTCAAATTTCCTGTTAGAGAGAAAGATGTTTGTTTGCCAAATGGAGCTAAGTTCCAGTATTTTGATACAAAACACCGAATCTGGCCACCTGAATTGTTGCAATTAAGCTTCGTTCATCATTGTAGTCTATTCTTTCCAAAAGATTCACCCTATTCTTCATTCAGTGAGAATCTCAATCTAAAAATCGACATTCCTGACCCTTCATCTTACGATATTGTCGCGAGCCATCTCAAATGCCCTGATGATGCGCCAATTTCTGAATTTTTATCTATGCAGACTCTTTTATCAGGATTTAGACACCGATGGCTTCAGATCTTAATTGAATTGGGCTCATCAAATATAAATTTCAGCACAGAATCAACCACCTGCTTGATGAATTTCCTTTCCCTACAAGCTGGACCCAGGGATGAAATGGATGTACGAGGAATAATTCATCGCGTATTTCTTGACGAAGACTTTTGTGGTAGACTAATATATTGGATCAATTGGCACTTAGACGAAATATCATCTATCCTTCGAAAGAGAGATTTTTTCCACATGGAAGTTTTAATAACCCTTGCTACTAGATTATTCGAGCTAGGAGGTGATAGCGGCAAAATAGAAGGATTCAATATTCTCAAAAAAGCTCGAGATACTACCCTAATATGGCTCTCTGACTTGAAAGTAGAAATMAAAGCATCTAACAATTATGAGACGTCGCAAAAGCTCGCCAACTGCGTAGTATGGACAGCTCTTTTATGCAGGCGGACTTTTTTAGCTTTTGTAGGCTTGAGCAGCATTTCTTATGAGCTTGTCTCCTCATATCTTGAGAGCTCTATATCCTTACAAGAACATCTAAATGATGACGACTCGGTCCTTTCCTTCTCTCTTAAAGCTGCTTTAATCAGAGATGCTAAGATGATTTGGGGCCTTAGGCAAAGCTTGCGTGAGAGTGTAAATCTAGATGTACTTAAATCTGCTTTACATAAACATGCCCCTAGCTTGGCTTTATCTAATACTTTGCAAACGAATATTCAGTTTCAAAAAGCACCTCGAGATTGGTGGGTAGAAATTATAACAGAAAATTCCGAAACTTTTAGACAACAACACATAAATTTCAACATACTTACAGGCCATCTACTTATCGACGGCAAGCCATTAGGCAATTTACCCAAAGAATGGAGGGATAGCAAAATTTATAAACGTCTATTTGGTGCAGAGATAATTCAAATCTGGCCCTCTCAGATTTCTGGAATGGATTATGTTTTAGATCAAATAAAATCCGGACATGAAGTTCATTTTGGTACCAAA
>CACM01003018.1:0-10233 GCA_000208805.1 Erysiphe pisi
CTCGGTGGCTTGACGCCTGGGAGCACGGTATTGATAATTATGATAATCTGGAAGATAATTCAGCAATGAATAGAACGCTGAGGGCAGCGTTATTTCAAAAGGGGGGTAATGTGACGATTAGCTATGGAAAGACGTGATGGTCTGTGCATGGTCATGTGATTGAAATTGAGGTTGTCTGGCCAACGCATTTGTTAAATGTATTTATCTAGATAATCGTCACTCGTTTATAGTTCTTTCTTTACCTTAGAATCTTATACTTTTTCAGCCTTCAAAGTTAATTGACCACTTGCTAATTCTTTTTATCTCGCCTTGTCATACATCTCGTTCTCTTTCTTGGAAAACTAATAACAATCCAATATATTCTATTATTGTACATATAATTACATAAAAATRTAAATACATTATTTCTATACTTAGCTCATAAGGTCAGCATGCGTAGTACTGATTCCCTAAGCTCATAACTGTAACATTTGTGCAGTTGCTATCATTCTCCAGCACAACAAGTTGGTTATACAATAATGCCAAATCTGTCAAATAGCCGGTTATGTCTTAAGTTACAGCACGTTTACCACACACCATATGCTCATGCCCAGTTGTCAAAAGAGGCCTCATGGTTCGCAAACTTGCATTTCATGAATGAGACTCCTGCTGAGCTTAATTCCGGCCTCCAAGCGTCTGGCATCCCTGGTGTGGAGATAGTCACCCGGCATCAAGTTTATTATCAATGGCACCTGGCCAACTCCTGTGTCTTGTGATATGATCCAGACCAAATTGTGTCCATATCAAAGTTATTTGATCCGTATTTAGATTTGTATCGGTATAAGACGTAAACAGCTGGAAATTTACGTGCCCAAGCAATATGCATTCGTGGAACTATATCAGCTCTTCTGCATAAATCTCAAGGACCTGTTATTGATGCTACATTTTGAGCAAATGACTCAGGTAACGTATACGGAAAACCTTGATTAGGCATCGCGAGTATTAACTATAATTTATGCATGGGTCTATCTGCCGTTCTGGCAGAATAAAATGGCATAAGGATATGTTGTGCTATTTTTTATTTGGCAGCAATGGATCTAAAGCATTATCTTGTCCTACTACCCCCGGATCATTAACCCCTACTCTCGAACAGATCCTTAGACCTCTCTAAGATGCGGGCTTTAATCCAAGTTTTTTTGGCCGTGATAAATACAGGACAGATATCTCAGCTGTTCGCAAAGTTTAGTCAAAGATAACGATGCAAATTTTCTTATTTTTGGCTCGCGAGGAGATCAAACAGGATGGAGCTCCAGAGCTCGAGATAGACCTCCACTCAAAAATTTTACCAACCTCAGAAAGCTTCTACACTTGTGTTAGCTATTAAAATGCTGGGGCTCGCTTCCTTTTTGTTGTCCTAGCAATGATGTGCATCGCCGTTGTCAACGTCCTTCCTCAGTCGTTAAAATTGAAGAGCGTGGTAGATTTGAGACATTCAATGTGGTCGAGCGGGATACGATCCTCAAAATTTTCAATCGGCACTACCATATGCATACGATGATGCCGATCAGAACGGGACGATTTGCTCTTCGAAGAAAATTCATCTTGATTACACCAATTAAGTATAGACCTGGTGTTACCCACAAAACTACTACTACTAACGCTCTCTATTCTTTTGCGGTAAGATTTAGAAATTCACGAGACATAAACAAATTTTCCTTATGAAGAATTCCAAAAGTAAAGTAGCTTCACTCCGACGTAATATATAAACTCTATTAAAACATCTTCCGATGTTACCATTTTTTTTTCYATCCATTTGCATCCTGACTATAGTAGGAAATTCACTCGATAGAAGGTGAATTTTGTAATATTTGATACTTACAAGCTTTTCTGATCTAAATTTTCTTATCTAAGATCTAAACCCTATACTTTTGTACTTTATATTTGAGTTAGGTTAATATGTAACTTTTTAATGCGTAGTATTAGTATATTATTGTATGTGAATGCACAATTACTTGAAATTCATATAAAAAATTGATATATAAGTACTTCTGTAACATGTGGGGCATTTACAGTTTGAGCACGGAGAACGCGTCGTGTGTTGCATGTGGGGCTGTGATTATCACATGACCCTCGAATTTTCATGTCTAGGTCAAGAGACGTTTCAATTTTCTGCTGAAGTATTTGCGATCTAAAATTAATTTCGTAGAATCTATTTTAAACAAATTCCGCTATTTCTCCTATAGCCAAAAAGTAGGACCTCATTTCAGTATGATCCGAGACTTGTGTAGGGTAGGAGGAGCGTAAAAATTACACGCAAAACACGATATGAATAGAGAAGTAGCGCCAGGTTATATCAAAACTCGCTCAACT
Organism: Erysiphe pisi; assembly: GCA_000208805.1. NCBI lineage: Eukaryota > Fungi > Ascomycota > Leotiomycetes > Helotiales > Erysiphaceae > Erysiphe > Erysiphe pisi. The sequence goes on from CACM01003018.1 coordinate 2,350, forward strand.
TATTTCAATCAAGATTAAAATTACTCTACAATGAGCCGAAAAGATCTGTCCTCTTACCTATCAGGGACTAGAGCTAAATTTCCCCCCCCTCAAAAGGTGAGACAAGTATTTCTCAGAAGCCTCCATATTCAACTGTTATTAGTCAGCCGTGTCTGGTATTTTGACCACCAGGCTCGCTTAACTTTTTGGTCTGAGCATCATCTTATTTGCTAATTTTCTACTTATTTGCGACATCAAGTAAGGATGCTTCCAATTGGAAAAAGGAGCAATGTTTTAGAGAACAGAAATTACGTAAAAAAACGGTTGAAAATTTTCATAAATCTATCAGTTAGATATTTTTATTATGATACCTACAATTCATCATCACCAAACCTTTTTTTTATTTTTTTTGAAAAAACTAATGCACCACTGTCACAAACATGCTTAGATTTCATTCATTGTCTCATAACTACGACCTCATATCCATTACTTTAGCTTCAAAAATACCATAAAAATCATATTTACTCAAAGAATTCTTACTATTGATGTGGCTGGAAATTTCTAGTATTCTGTATCATTGGAAAAAATGCCTTTGAAATGATGGTAGGCTATATTCAGTTCAGTCTTTGGAGCTTTGCTGCACATTATAATTTTGGGGTTGCTTTTGGGAGACAAAGGATCAGTAAAAAACTCACCGGTGATACTGAAAGCTGTCAGTACTGCTGCTCAACGCTTGCATCTATTTAGCTTGCGTCGTATTTGGGTTACCGTTTGTTAACCTTCCAAACTTGACTCAAACTTTGTGAAGCGAGTTCACGTTATCGGAATCAATGTGCCTGGTTCCACTTGTTCAATAAACGAAAATTCAAAGTGCTATGTAAGGTTCAAGACTCCCTTGTAATTTTTAACTCCAGTTTAAGATGTTCAGTTTTCTAAAACTCTCAGCTGAGTAAAATTTTGGTGGCAGAAATATTGAGAAACCTAGCAATTTCTATAACGATACACCTTTAAATAGATATTTAGGTCCAATTCCATAGCCACTTTTGCACCGTTATATGAATTGATCTCTAACAAGCAAGCAAATATAACACTCATCTATTATTCCTCGATATTTGTAACTCAATTATGCCCAGACAATGGCCTGATGCTGAAAGTGATTGATCTGATATAGGCCATCTTTGAATGCCTCCAAAAAGAGCCTTACAGATTTCATCGATATTTTGGTTGTTTTATATTATGTAGAATAACTCAATCATTTAATTGATACGTCCTATTTCATGGATGCCTTAGAAGACATTGTCTTTGGCTCAGTATGTTTATTAAGAATCAACCTCCCCCAATCACTTGAGATAAAGAGCTCCAAAACTTACTTGCATTCAAACCAGGTCGCCGGTGCAATAAGCAAATATTTTGAATACCCGTTTGATACGATTAAAGTGAGGCTGCAGTCTCAGCCTGACAATTTACCTCTTCTTTACTCTGGCCCCCTCGATTGTTTGAGAAAGTCTTTAAAATCAACATCGGGGAGCACTTTGACGGGTTTTCTATCATTGTACCGTGGTGTTTCAGCTCCTGTAATCTCTGCTATTTTTGAAAATTCAAGTCTTTTCTTTTGGGAACGTACTGCCCAGCAGGGTTTTCAAAATACTGGTTTATTCAAACATGGCGAAAAATTACCACTGCCGGCTTTATGGCTCACAGGCGCGGCAGCCGGTGCAGCCACAAGTTTTATACTAACACCGTTTGAGCTCGTTAAGTGTAGAATGCAGGTCTTAAATTGCAATAGATCTGGATCCTCACCAATTAAAGTTATCTGGGATATTTGGAAACATGGTGGCATTATCGGCTTATGGAGAGGTCAGGCTAGTACACTTATTCGAGAAAGCTTAGGCTCAGCTGCTTGGTTTGGTAGTAAGGAAAGTGTTTCCACATTATTTCGCACTTTCAACTCAAACCCAAATGAACTAGCGCCTTTGCCACTTTACCAACAAGTTATTGCAGGAGCTTCCGCGGGTATGAGCTATAATTTCATCTCGTTCCCTGCAGATACTATCAAAAGCCGCATGCAAACTTTGGCGCGTGGTGTAGAGGAAAATTCTATTTGGTCGGAAACAAAAGCTGTTTGGAGGCTCTATGGAATCAAAGGGTATTATCGTGGATGTGGAATTACTGTCTTGAGAAGTGCTCCAAGTAGTGCACTTATCTTCTGTATTTTTGATGGCTTGAAGGTGCACTTGCCACTCAGGCATCTCATAGAATAATAAGTTGCAGGAGAAGAATTTTACGACATACTACACTATTAAATGGTGCAAGTTTATAAATGACTAACGAATACATTGCCACCTGCAAAAATTTGTAGGACTAATTTACTTTTTTTGTTCCTGAAAATTTTAATATTAATTAGAGCGAGAATTTGGGATGGATTTTTTTGTCAAAAGTATTAGTTCTCTGTACATCTGCTATCCTAAAAAGGAATACAATAAGTCTCAGACTTCGAATCTAAATACTAGCTCTCTATTTCGCAACCAAAGTATTTATTACATGCATGCAATGAATCAATCAAACCAAAGTTAAAGATTGATCGATCATCTTGGGAAAGTGATTATTTCCCAAATTGACCTTTGATCTCTGCTACCTTGGACTAGAGATAGAACCTATAGTCATTTCACCAGTGACATAGTTGCGAACAATTTTTCTCTGGTATATCTTGTCTTCAACGTGATTTACTCGTCCAGCTAAAGTATTGACTTTAAATTTCGTTTTCTGGACGACCTCCACTATTTTAGGATCTTCCCATGATCTTAGCTTAACGTATTCCGCAACTTCCGCAAGGTTCTCTACTATTACTTTTCGGATTAATTGAATATTTCAAAATTTTTATGACAAGAAAGTATGGATTTATTGTGCAAGTTTTGAGAAGCATAATACTTGTCTCAAGGTTTGGTGAGCAAAATTAAAAAGAGTGTGTATAATTCATTTAGGATAGGTTCCCAAACAAAGTAGAGAGCTTGTGTTGCTGACTATATAAGAGGTTAACAAAGAATGTCTTATATTTTAACAAATATCGAGAAAGAAGCATCAGTTTACCTGTAAATAGGCAGATTTGAAAACTTTCCATGTTCGGATTGGCGTATAGATCTAATTTTTAATATACCATCAAAGTATTTTGGTCTTCTTGTTCATTTCTGAGCTATCTCCATATTCTTATGCTTCAAATGATAAGTTTTTCAACATGAATCTTTAAGTCATTTCTATTGACTATTGAGATGTTTCATAAAATATAGATTTGTCAAGCTAAGCTGTAGAGCTCACCGCTTGCCCGCGAGAGACCATCCGTTTAGATACCCAACTCCAATTGTTAGATAGCTAGCAAAGCCTAGCCAGGCACAGTACGGTAGTAGGCACCATCCAACGACAGGATCCACACGACCCCAAACATACGTTAGGTAGCTAACAGTGCCGCTTAATGCTATGATATCAACTGCTGACTCAATCGGTCGCCGTAGTCCAAAAAATAATGGCATCCACAAAAGGTTTAGGCCAAGTTGGACTGTGTACAAAGTTGCTCCTTGCTTGGTAAGATGGTATTGATCTACACTTGCAAGTGGTGACATTCCGGTTTTATAAGCTCTATGAGCTGCATAACCCATAAGTCCATATAAGATTGTCCAAGTTGGCCCAAATATAAATGCTGGTGGTCGGCATGGAGGTTGCTTTAATTTCATGTGAGTTTTTTGAGTCTCTTTTGGTCGCATTGAGTAGCCTATGCCAGCTCCAGCGATTACAGGAAGGAGAATTGACGCTGCTTGATTCGCGAAGATCGCCGCAGGCAAGGTTAAAGATGGTACAAAAGTTGTCATCTTGTTATTGTAATATAAGCCCTACTTAGTCTTATCTATTAGTAGGTCTCGAATACATCATTAGAATAGACAAACTCCAATACTGTGAAATCACGTCTTTGATTCTTTAATATGCATCAATAGAGCTAGAGTACAGTATGGCGTTTAGAACAGAAACCTACTTTGTTTAGTTTAGGGATTGACTGTGGAATTAATCTCTCGAAAACTATTAAATCAAAGAAAAATTGTATCAAACAAAACATGGGAAATAAGATTTGTCAGAGAATAGGTAATGGGTTGTAGCTATCACCGTAGCTTTCATTAGTGTATGGGTGTCAACCTATCCACCTGATTTCTGTTCACACGTGCTTAAATTACTTACCAGATTTAAGCTAAACCACGATTTGCCTTATAGAATCCTCAACATTCATCTCGTCATTTAGAAAAGGACAGCTCCGCTTTGAGGGACCCTTACATCCATTTTTGTTCGTTAAACCCTTTCACACTTTTAGATTATTATCATATTATCTCCTGCCCCAAATTTGTTATCACCGCGTTTTCTCCTAATTATTCATTAAGTTCAGACACTTGTTGTTCTCCAACTATCATTCAAACTTCTCACCTTTCCACCTACCCAGAAAAAGCGCATCACCCCGCTGTCATATTCATCTTTTTATTCTACTATTTTGAACTTATCTCTGACAAGAAGCCATGCCACCAAACAGTTATATCTTTATTACGCCTCGAATTACGCCACAACAATCATCGGGTGTTACATAACACATTTAATTATAACACATCTGATCCAGCCTTTCAAATTTATTCAAAATTTTTGTGTACCATCTTTACCATACATAAATACGTCCTTCGAAAAAAGCCAGACCTTGAACACTTAGATGGATACCTATCAAAGCCATAGAGAGCCATTGATTGGGAGATCTCCTGTTGAGAGAACTAGCTGGGCTAGTCGAGATGGTCATGATGTTGGTTACAGAAACGAACGTTCTGAAAACCCGCGCTCTGATAATTTCTATCGTGGGAGATCACCTGGTATGTTCGTCATTGAACCATTGATCCTGGGCATTTCATAAAAGATAGATTTTATATTAGCTTCGGCTAATTTAAATGGTTATTTGGCTTACAAAAACTAGGTACTGATCGGCGATGGGCTCGGGACCGATCCCGCTCTCCACCTCTAATCGATCGCTATGAACCATCAAGTACTCGCTCTCGAGATGATTACGATAGGAAAAGAGAAAGAGGAACAAGAGATCGTGGAGAGCCTCGCCGTGTCTCTCCGGCCCCGGCAAACATCGATCGTTATGTACCTGGTCAGGACTCAGGGCCACCACAACTAACTGTAAATATGATTCAAGACCCATCAACTCTTCCATTTCAAGTCGGATTCTCATATTTTAGTGAATGGTGGCGTACAAATGAAAGAATAAAAGAAGAAAAAAGAAAGCTGCAAGAACTGGCAAGCGTCGCGATGTTAGGAGAGTCGAAACTCAAGAGGATCGTGATAGGGAAAAATCTAAGATCCAAGCTGCATATGATATTTATAAGCAAGAACTACAGGCAAAAATGGCTCGGGCTTTCGTTCAAGAACATAAGAGCGAGCAATGGTTTCAAGAAAGGTATTTAAGTGAGCCTCGAAACTTTTTACGGGCGCAATTGAATGAATTTCGGCGGGGAAACTATAGTCAGTGGGAACAAGACCTTGAATCTGGGACTTTTGATGAATTTACACTTGAAGGCATACCTAAGAGTGAAAGTAATGGTGCTGGCGGAGTAATTGAAAAGGAAGAGGGTGAAACATCTGCAGCCAACGAAGTTCTTGGTGTCGGAGATCTTGTTCCTTCCCGTGGAAGTGATATTCGTGATGAGAATGCTTTCCAGCCGACCCTTCTCATCAAAACTATAGCACCCCATGTTAGCCGCCAGAACCTTGAAGCATTTTGCAAAGAACACCTAGGTGAGGACGAAGGTGGATTCAAGTGGCTCAGCTTAAGTGACCCTAATCCAAGTAAGAGATACCATCGCATCGGCTGGGTCATGCTTCATCCTGCTCCTGAAGTAGTTCCAATTGTAGATCGTCCCGATCCAAAAGATGGAGAAGGTGAGCTCATTATGGCACCTGTGAAGCCGCAGTCAACCGTTGAAAAAGCTCTAGAAGCTATAAACGGGAAAGTCGTAAAAGATGAAGTGCGAGGTGACTTTCAGTGTCACGTTGGAGTTCACGTACCTCCAGCTGTTCCTCGCAAAAAGGCTCTATGGGACTTGTTCTCGGCTCCAGAACGTATTGAGAAAGATCTTGGCTTAGCTCGAAGACTAGTGCATAAATATGAAGAAGATTATGGATCGGATTTCAATGCTGTACTTAAGATTGAGGAGCGAGTTGAAGATTTAAGACTCCAAGGCCGTCTACATCTTCCGGTTACTACGCCAAAGGTTAAAAAAGAAAAAACTTCAAGTGATTTCCTAAGATTAGATGAGGCCATTGACGAAGGAGATGAGCCTGTAGATGAGACCGATGAAGAAGAAGAAGGTGCAGTCGATGAAGAAATAGATGATGAAGACTTATTAGTGAAAAAAAAGCAACTAGATCTTATGGTTGAATATCTTCGTCGTGTTTTTAATTTTTGTCTTTTTTTGTTGTTTTTGAGAGCGACTCAGTACATGAATTAACTCGGAAATGTCCTGGAGGCCATCTTCGTCGACCCCGCAATACTCTGACTAGCGCTGGAAAGGCAGCTGCAATTGCAAGCGCGCTAGGTGAACCCTTTCCTGGGAAAAAAAAAGCATTCTCAGATGTTGATGAGGAACCAACAACACCAGAAACCGATCGGAAAATTCAACGCAGCTTACAACCAAAAACCGAGCAACAGCTTCAGCGCGCATTTAATTGGGTAAAAACATTCGAGGAGAAAATAACACAAATACTTGATCCTGATTCAATTGATATTCAAAAGTTGGGTGGAAAGCCGATCGATGATGCTATAAAAGATGAACTCACAAAATATGTCAAACAAGAAGACGAACATAAGTTCAGATGTAGAGTTCCTGAATGTTTAAAGCTTTTTAAGGAAGAGTACTTCTGGAGAAAGCATGTGGATAAGAGACATTCTGAATGGCTTGAGGGGATCAAGCGAGATGTGAGCTTCCTTAATTGGTATATAACAATAGTACTAATAAAAATAGTTTGAACTCATTAACATATATGTTCTTGATCCAGCTCATATCGCACCATCTAGATCTGACGCAAATAGTAATGGCCATTTTCCACCCGCAAATGGTCATTTATCTACTGGTACTCCGAGGGGCTTTAATCTTCATAATTTTGGTATTAACAATATGCCAATGCAAGGCTTTGGACAACCAGGATTTCCACCAATGTTTCCAGGTACCGTTCAGCATACTAATGTTTATGCTAACAGCAGTGGACCTATAAGACGCGGTGGTAGACAACAAACTGTACGTCCTAGTCCCTATGATCGTCGGTCACGGGAAACTGGTCGTCTTAGTCCACCAACTAGTACAAGGCGGAATGGTGGGAGATGGGCTGATGCCTCGGGGGGTGCTGCCGTTGGACCAAGAGAGGCTGTACAGGGTAGAATTTTAAAATCCTATGAAGATCTAGACGCTGTTGCTGGTGGTGGGTCTGGCGAACTTAATTACTAAACTTTCTAAGAAGCTGTGTTGTAATTTAAATTATACGAGACTCATTCTCAATGTGGATAGATACCATGTAATCTAATGACGTCAAAAATAGACATTGTACTACTTTATAGAATTGCTTTGATTCCAAATTATAGACTCGATTAAGTGATTTAGTAGGAATTCCAAGGCTAATACGGTCTGATGTTACTTGCCGTTTATCCTGGGATTGCTAAACGAGGAGCAGTAATGCAATACATTAACGTAGAACCAAAACTTCACCACAAGGACATAGTATGACCATAGAGGAATAAAAGGTGACAGATGGCTTGGCGTATAAGAGATTATAGATGATAGATGAAGGAAACTCAGCTGTACTTTATGAGTAAGAAGCGACGAGCGAATGGTG
>CACM01003011.1:0-12240 GCA_000208805.1 Erysiphe pisi
AAAGAATTAATTTTTAACTATCAAGTTTATGTTCATATCATAAAAAGCTTGTCATACAAAATTTTATATATATACTACCAAATAAGAGAAACCCTTCTCTCTTTTCAACCAACACCGCCGACATTGACATTGTGGAACACAGCTAAACAACCAAAAAGAAAAAAAAATTGGATAATTCTTTTATTTAATTTTATTTCTAAGCCATCATCTTCTTCGGTTAGTCCTTTGCTACTCAGATCTACTTCAGACCTAAATTACGGTAGAGATAAATTTAAAAAATATATCAATCATAAGTGCCGAGTATGAACGACATCCTAAACAAGAATTTAGGTTGATTCTGACTATAGTAGTGAAAATAGCAGAGATAGAAGTAGAGAGCTTTTTAGTAGTAATAGTCAATGAGTTTCACACTGAATTTTTTTTTTTTGATGTCAAAGAAATAATTATGCAGATCAAGACGATTCCTTTCAATATAGGTTAAGAAGAAATAAACAAGACAATAAAGTGTACTTACGAGAAGAGTAAACATTGATTTTATCCTAGATCCATCTTTACGTACAAAACTTGGTTGATAATTACTTTTAATGTGTCTTCTTTGTAGATTTCACTCTCAGTGAGGTGATGACTAAATATGGGTATTATTGTGCATACAATATCAATTAGAGCATTTATTTTGGTCACTGAAAATTTTCTTAAGCTGGATCTTGAACGATAAAGTGTTTATAAAGGTATTTTTCGAAATTTGACTTGCTTAAATCTTAGACTCATTTAGAATAGAAGGGAGTCAGGAAACTCTCTTCCCAGACTTTTCTAATTTCCTCCTTTTAGATCGTAAAACCTCTGCTTCTGCATTTTTCTTCATATTACTGTATATCATCTTGCCCATAATTTTTCTCTTTTTCCTCGACATCATCATCGTCGCTCGCTCAATATTTTCTGCTTCTTCTTTGGCTCTCTTAGCAGCTACTTTTCGCGCATTAATTTTATCTTTCATTCTAGAATCAATATCTTTTTTCGAAATATTTGCACCGCTTATTTCGGCCTCAATTTCTTTTTGTCTTGTTAAAGTAAGATCCGTTTCATCCTCATCATCTTCGTTATTTTCTTCTTCCTCACTGTCAGAGAACCCACCAAAAGATTCATTATCGGGACTGGTATTGACTGCCTGTGATTTAGAGTCTACAGAGTCAATCTTCTCCGTGTGTGAGTCGAAACTTCCTTGTCTTAAGGACTGAGGTGAATGAGCAGCAAAATTGTCTTCATTGTCATCATGACTTGATACTTCCTCTTCGTCACTTGATGCAAGCAATTCTTCATCTTCTCCTTCCTGGTCTTCTAGTGGTGCTCTAGGATCGTACTGACCATGAACTCTTTTAACGAATGGACTGAAATGAGGCGGTAATTCAGCACCAGGTGCATAGAGGTCAGCTCTTTTCAATTCCTCATCGTTTATACTATCCCAAACCCATTGAGGTTGTACATAAATCCGTCCAGGAACTCGACGATCTGAGGTTAACTTCTCCGAATTTTCAGTGTTTGAAGCGTTAGTTACACTCTCTCCTCCTAAATTGATACAAGGTCGGTCAACGATTTGATGTGTGATAAGTGGATCTAATTCATCATTTGTGAATGCCCCCTCTCCTAAGATACAGTCCCAGCCAATTCTTTTACAGCCAAAAGCTCGGAGGAGAAATTCAAGAGGCTGTCGAGGTGTTTCACGAGATAAGTAGAAGGTAAAATTCGAAAAAAGTGAAGAGGAATTTGCGCAAGAGCCCTCAGGTTGAGGTAGGATATCACCACCTGGTGCTGCTGGCTCAAATTTGTCGATAGTATCAAAAGCTTTATTTTCTAAAAGTGCTTCATTATCTAGCTCTAAATCATTTTTTGGTATTTGGATCGGCTCGTTTAGTTGGGACATGAGTTTATCGATCTCAGCCTGGAGCTTAGGGTCGCTATTTTTAATCTTTGGAATCGGTTTTGACGGTTTGATAACATCAAGACTATTAGCTCCTAATGAAAATGCTTCCAGTCCAGCATCCTTATCATCCCGACTTTGGTCAAATTTCGGAGGATATACCAGCCCGATGGATGTATACAGTCTAAAGTTGACAAATCCTAGCAGTACTTGATAAAATTCCACAAATGTGCCCATTATTCTAAAATCCACATCATTAGTGATCCGCTGGTTGAATCTATACGGGACAAGCCATAATATATCCTCCCCATGAATGTTTGCTTGGTAGTAAATGCCTTTGATAGAGAGAAATGATTTTCGCAAACTATTGGATACTATGAGGTAGTGCTCAAACTCTAAGCATAGCCTTTCACATTTAGCAATTATTTTCGCAGGAACATTTGGTGTAGAAGGCAGGTTGGCGAAAAGGAAAAGCATAGATAGACAGTCGTCTAAGTCCCGCAGTGCGTCAATGAATGTAGGGTATCTCTCCCGAATAACATGATCAAGAGTGTAGCTAGACTTTCCGGTTTTTTCTGGGCGATTGGCGTTACGCTCTAGCCGTGATGCATGGTGCGCATCTCCTCGACCTAATGCTCTTGCAATCTTCTTCTCAAGTGTCTTCTGCTCCCTGAATTTTCGCAACAGCGGCTCATGAGCGAGGTATTGAATATCCTTTGTGTAATAAAAAGTCGTCGACGCACTGGATGATTTAGATACTTTTTTTTTGCTTCGCGGCTCCCGCGGATAGATTCCTTTCCAAATGCAGAGTTTTCGAAAATCTGGAAGGGATATTTGAAGTTTTCGAACAGCCTGGGTTCGAGTTATAAAATTTTTGACTTGACCAGATACTCCCTTTTTCTTAATTTTAGCCATTTTGTGGAAAATAGTAGTTTGTACTTATACTGAACCAACTTCATGAAAGCGCGATCACCAAAAAAAATTGGCACTTCTATTTTGTCATAGGTTACCGCCTTTCACATTCAATTTTTTTAGCCGGGTTTCGAACTTTGTAGTCTTTGTCCTAATTGGCCACAGCACGTTCCCACGAATGTGGGGGGTTCGGCGAGCCTCTCCGTTCATAAGCCATCAAGGCTTAGGCGACTCAATCATAGCTCTCAGGAAATACTTCTAACCTTAAATCACAGTCTGGAGGCAGGCAAGATGCTAAATTGTAAAGCTCGCTTAAAGTTATACACAGATGTGCATTTTATCCTGCCCTACTTGGTAAGCTCTTGTCCAGGAGATAAGTTGGAGATTGTCCTTGGCTCATAGGTTTTTCGTAAAAACGCATTCCTTACTCAATCCTTGCCAATTTAATGCGCTGAAGTCAGGGTTCGCTTAAGGAAACAGACAGTGATTGAAATTAGATCATTTACGCTATCGTTGAATATCTTAAAATATGGAAGCTTCTTGGAATCGAAGTCACTAATTCATGAGGAAAGAAGGACTATTTTCAACCAACAGTGTGTTAATTAACGAATCTTGGAATAGTTGACGGTAAGACAGCACGATTGTCACAACGCTCTTTCTGCAGCTTCATTAGGTCATGGACAATTGCGTAATGAAAGTTAAATTGAGCAGATTAAACCAGTTGAATCTGAAGGTGACATATGATGCAAGAAATATTTAATCAGGGAAACCTTAATTTGTTTATCAAACTAATCACAAGTGCAGATGGAATTTCGGGTTTTGAAGAAAAGAAAGCGAGATGCTGCAAAGACTTTTTGTTTTCGGTTTGTATCGCTAGGAATTTCAGTGTGCTAAGCAGCCATCCTTCCATTCTCTATGCCCTCGACGAGAAAATCCGAGAAGTTTTTCCAATCCAATAGTAGGTAGGCATTCTACAGCTGGTTGTGGAGTGCCCGTCACTTTTATGACAGCCAGTTCTGATATCAGAGTTCCTCTGGAACGCTGGCTGAAGTGGTTGAAAGTCCATGGTCTATTAAGGAGACTGCTGGAATAAATGCTGCGTTTCATTTTCCCCAAATCCGACTCTGTTACTGACATTTTTTTCGACCACGAAGTAACCAGTCAAGAAAATTCGGTGACTGCACGATCAGAAAAAGCCGAAAAGAACTTTGTCCAGTCATTTCCAGCTTCAACGACGCTCTCCAATCAATTTCTTACAAGTTGTGACAACTTTTGTTTAGTTCGTCTAAGTATAGTTTGACTTTCGTGTGTAAATGGTATAATATGACACTTTCATAATCATACATTTATCATTCAAATTTCTGCTTATTTTGAATTAAGCATTACACCCAAGCTTTAACAATGTTTTCCTTTCGTAATATTCCAACAGAGTTTACCTCTCTCAATTACAACGACGAAAAGAAGAATCTACCAAATAGCTGAAATCTGATGCTACATTTATGTGAGGCAAGTTTTTTCAATGCTTCGAGTGAGGTGAATTAAAGGTTTCATCGAATTCCTTCATCAGCTACTCAGATGAGATTAAACTCGGCCTAGTAAAAAGCGCCCAAAAGCAATATAAAGTGTCCATACTATATTTGGTAACTTTGCTGGGCTTTGATGATCTAATAAAATTATTAAGATACCCAAGTCAACCAACTCAATCCTGTGGCATTTTTTTCTGTTAAATAAGCAAAACTAGAAGTTTCATTTGCCAGAGTTGTCTAAGGTGATATGATATGAAAGGATGCATAGCTTGCCAGTGTTTGTCACAATATTATTTAATAATTGAAATCAAGCTCGGAGATGTGTCTAAAAACTTTAGAATACCAGGCTGAAGTTTTTCTCCCGAGAAGAAAACAAAATTTGCTCGTCATGTTAGTGTTGAGTCAGCCACGTTGCAAAGAGTGCGACATTAGCTTCTTGATATTGGCTTTAAATTTTTGAGAAGGGAATTTTATCTTTATTTGATTTTTGGTCAACAGAAATGACACTTTCATGGATATGAGATACTTAGGTTTTATTATTCGATACGGATGATTCACACCTTTTTTTAGTACATCAGTATATTCTCATGTTGGACGTGTTATATGGCCCGTGCATTTTAAAAACATACTCGATATGACTTCCCCGTTCATCGCAACTTGCCAAAGTTTGCTACCTTGTAACAAGCCTTGGTATCACATATGGGTTATTGTCGCGACATTATGAAAAATAATGCAAGAAAGGCTACCTTGTTTGCTTTGTGTGCGGCAATACGATTCTTTCTTTTCACATCGTTTGTAGGTCTACCAGACTTATTGACTGCAAGAGTTGAAATTTCAACACCAGTAACGAGCTTCAAGAGACGTTAGTTTTGGCATTAAAAATAAGACAGTCAGCTGATAGTATTTTAGTACAAGAAGGATTATATTTATACAAACACAATGTATCGCCATACGATGGAGGCGTCTATCACCAGGCACCCTTGCTTCTACCCTTATTATCTTTATTACCAGACTACTTAAAATACCCTGCTTTCACTAACTTATTGTACATTTTAATGGATCTAATGAGTGCAAATGCCTTAATGAAGATTGCAGAGTCTAGTGAAGCTGTGTCTTCGAAGTTATATACTTCACCCAGGAAGAAGGGGGGGTGGAGTAGTTTGGCCATAGCAGCAGCGTTCGACATCTTTAGGCCTTTATAATTTAGGCATGCTAATTCTGAAATAGATTCCTGCTTAATCCTTTTACAATCGCAACCTGCATAGGTCGTCCATCAAGCGTCTTTACAACTTGTGCTATACTATTTGCTATTTCGAAGGCAGTAGTTGGTGCGTCTTTCAGCTCAATGCTCGCTCTATCATTCGCTGGGTATCTTTCTCTTTATCCAATCTTACTTTTTCCGCCTTTAGCGTTATTGTGTTATGACCGCCGGCCTCTTCACAGAACCACTGAAAGTTTGCTGAGCTTCTTAGTTGGTAACGTCCTAGCTGTCGCTGGATCGCTGTACAGTATTCTACACATGTCTTCTATCACCACTGGATCATGGGAATTTCTAAGCTCTACGTATGGCGTACAACTTTTACTACCAGATCTGACACCAAATATTGGCCTCTGGTGGTATTTTTTCATTGAGATGTTTGACTCCTTCAGAAATTTTTTTCTTGGTGTCTTTTGGATCCATCTGTCATCGTATGTGATAGGATTGACAATTAGACTTCGGCGGCAGCCCTTATTTGCTTTGACTATTCTTCTTGGGATATTCACTATATTTAAGCCGTATCCGTCAATCTCAGATACCTCCTTATTCTTTGCTATGTTATCGCTTTACGCGCACGTGTTTCCTCTAATGCGATATACCTTTTTGGCCCTTTCTACTCTTCTCTACGCAACCTTCCTTGGGCCAGCTTTTTACTATCTTTGGATTTATGCTGGGAGTGGCAATGCAAATTTCTTTTATGCAATAACTTTAGTATGGAGCTTAGGCCTAAGTATACTTATTGCTGACGCTTTATTCGCGGTTCTAAGAGATGAATGGGAGGTAGAGCGACCTGAGATGGTAGGGAAGGAAGTACAACAAATCTAAAGATATATGAAAACGCTCACATCTTCACCACCAAAAATCTACAAATATATACCAAGCTCCAAGATTAAGCTTAATCCAACTTTCTAAGGACGCTTTAAGAAGTTTACTATCTAACTTATTCGAACAGGGAATTGTCCTTGTAAGCATTATTCTAATTTGCTTTTTACTCAATGATGATCGTCCATCAGCTGGGATTAGCTTACATATGAAGGAAAATTTCGATACTCCGAAGTTTCTACATATCTCTTCATCATAGATATATATACCAGGTAAGTTGTAGTGGGAATTTGTGATCCCCTATCTCTAGCAGTATAGATACCCATATTATAAATACTCTGCTCGCAGAAACAGCCTAGGTAAAACAAATGATAGCTGTATCATGTGTTCGAGGATGATTCTCTTCAGAAGACTGGCGAGGATAAATACTCGTTTGCTAATCACCGTAGCATGCAACATGTTCTTCTGAACGCACTGGATATTTTAAACCATTGTCCGCTAAATTCTTTACACTAAACGCTGCTAATAACATTGGGTATTCTGTACCTTAAATTCTACTTAAATTCTTCAAGGAAACTGGTTCACAAACTGTAATGATAAGCAACCATGATTATATGCGTTATTAACTGCAGGCAGGACTTAAATAAAAGATGTAGAAAAATGCCAAAATAAATAAATATAGGGAAACATTAAATTCTTACACCCTTTCCTTATTTCCTTACGTCCCAGTCCTGCTCTCTCGTCCACCCTCCCTGTAACTACTAGGAATCCTAGCAAGTTTGAGTATTATCTCCAATCAGGCTTTATGAAATACTGTAAGGCATGAAGTATATGCTGGGAGAAATTTACCCATGTGTACATTTTAACTCGGAATATAGAGAGCCAATACCATTGTAATCTTTATGGCCAGATGACTAATATCACTGCAAAGTTGTTGGGCCAACAAAAGTAGAACGTAAATAATATGAACATTGAGTATATGGACACAAGTTTTCTATGCAGAGCTATCATCACCCAGTCAGGAATTCTACCTTCTTCGAAACCGTTGAATTTAATCCATCATGTCATTGCCAATATATAATATCTTGCCATCTCTTGATTACTAAAATTCTTTAAAAAATTCCTACAATAATAACGCGAAACCTGGTCAAATGAATACTCAAGGCCCAATCTCTAACATAAAAATTATGTTCAGTATGAGTAATAATATCATGCTCTTGCCTCTCACATATAAGCTAAT
This sequence comes from Erysiphe pisi, assembly GCA_000208805.1. Lineage (NCBI taxonomy): Eukaryota > Fungi > Ascomycota > Leotiomycetes > Helotiales > Erysiphaceae > Erysiphe > Erysiphe pisi. The sequence continues at coordinate 7,674 of CACM01003011.1, forward strand.
TCAGGATTAGTTTTTGTATATTTCTGGAAAGGGTTGGTATGTCAAGACTCGAGAATTAAGTAACTGCAAAATGCTACAATTAGAATGTTGATTAATCGAACATCTAGTGCGTCGGGATAGACGACATAACAGCCATAGCGGAAGATTTGGTGTTTGAAAGTCCAAGTCGGGATGGAAAATTTTAAATTAACGGTAAATAAAGGGTTAAATTTATATTTTTCTGTAATTCTTGATCTACGGTGAAATGACTATAACAATTTATATRTTACGTCAGTAATATTACGAAAAAATATTATTAACGGTCAAAATTACGGTCTAGAGTCCAYTATATAGAAATAACAGTAAACAATTTCAAACTCTGAAAATAAATTCACTTTGAAAGGATTTTATCCATTTTAATACGGTTAAAAATAAATTAAAGGTAAAATTGCGAAAATAGTAAGTAGATTTCAAGAGTCATTAAATTTTGGCTCAAAATAAACACTTTAAAAACGGTCAACTATTTATAAAGCTGTAGATTATTTTCGACAGGGATTTTTCTACAACCGTTGTATAAATTTCACCGGTGAATGGTACTAGTATTTTCTAAAGTATTCATCTAGATGTGGAAGATGGATCAGTGAAAATTCAAATAACGGCAAAAGTATCAAAATTCAGTTTTCAACATACTTTTAAAAATTGTTGTAGATATAAATTAACCTAAATTTTGAATATTACGCAATTGGAGATTATCTTGTTGTTAGATGTTGGCAACAGGCATCTGAGTATGAAGCTTTGGATTTAATCCGTGGGGCTTCGGTTAGCTTTCGGATTAATGGCAGTGGCGAGTTCGCGGTGCTTACTGCAAGGGCTAGAATTTGCAGGGGTCAACAAAATCCGCGCAAATATAACCTCGCTACTTGGACAGCCTTCAACGCATACCACAATGAACAGCCTAGCTGCCCCTCCTGCACTTGCTTACCGATTTTAGAAGAGGTCAAAGAAGCTGTTTTTTCCCATGCTTTGTCAGAAGGATATGCTCTTGTAGTGTTATACCCCAGAAGAGTTGGAAATAAAAGAGACGACGCTATCAGGACCCTTATCCAGGATTGCTCCAAAAGACGACGTACGAGAAAGGAGCATAGCCCAGATAGAGAAAGGGTGCGTTTTGGTATGATCAATGCTCCAGGTTGTCTGTTTGTCGCAAGCATACGGCTAGAGGGCGGACTCTGGCAAGTGTAAGTGGGCAACGGAGAACACTATCATGAACCATACGACATTTATCTCTATAAGGGCAAGTCAGACTGGAAATTTGATAGAATTCCTAAGTTTCCCGCGAATATTATCATTCAAAAAAATCACTACAAACATCAAAATTTATTTTCATCGACTTTGATGATCAACGTCACAATCCATCCATTTGTGTTTAAATTTAGACTTTGTAGGAAARTATACGCATCAAATCTATATWTTTAGAGAAWTTTTCCAGTGAAAAAAAGAGCATCTTTGGAGAAGTGACAGGATATAAAAGAATGCGTGTTTTTTACAGTAACATCATCTTATTTGAAGGCCTGTAAACACAGTTTTCCAACATTTTTACTCCATAAAAAATGCACTCTTTGATACAAAATTGAATGCGATAATTGCCAAAATATTAAAATCTAATGTGAAGAATTGATGGTAATAATAATTATGGGGCAAGAGAAATCGAATATTATGATTTTATTTATTTATTCTATTTAAGGTCCTCCTAGGCTTATGCCATTATGCCCACTTTGGGTACAGGACCGGCGGAGCCGGTCGTGATCATGGCCTCAGGCATGCCCTACTCGTTCACGCCCACTATTCACTTAAAACGGAAAGTGGAAGAAAATAACAATGAAAGAAGGGAAGCAAAGAAAAGAAAARTAAAAAGAGAGAGAAAAATGTATCAGGGCTAGCTCAGCATTTCACACACCAAGTTCAAACCCGCCATTTCAAGTTCTGGCATTCTAAGAACTACTCACCTCGCGTTCAGCAGAGGATGAGTTAGACATTTGGCTATCAAAGCAACTTGTTATCCCAGCAAATTCTTTAAATTTCTTGTAGCAATTATGTCCAAGAAGTTGTTTTCTAAAGGTATCCATATTCATACCATTTCGTAATTTTCGCATTTGAYTYGCATGTCGTCGGCAGCGAATAAAATGGGTAGCAGACGTCTCCTGTCCACAGACGCACTCGARATCAGCAYCGYAATGTTTTAAGCGACGGTGATAAGCCACGAAGTCACCATGTCTTGTTCTAGCAGCTATTAATTTATGAAGAAGCCGCCGTGATAACGCCAGTTCAGGTTGCTTTTTGTGCCGCATTTTTAGRTCCAGATCTTGATATCRAACCGGACAAACGTCGGACCACCAATTATCTATCAGTTCTTGACGACGCTGCTGCATCAGACGATGTAGACAAGCCAAGGTAATATAGTTTGGCTGAGTTTGTCTCTCAGGCAAATCTCGTAAGGCAGCGCGTGCTTCCGCGTCTGCTTCTTCATTCCCGCTAATCCTTGAGTGTCCTGGCACCCATTTAAATTCTACATTTATACTCTTCGCTAGATTGTGAAAGAGACTGGTTAACCGAATACCGGATGCTGCTTTCCCTGGTTTTAAGGCCAACRCTGCAGCTTGGTTATCGAGAAGTACATAAATCTTCTCATCGTTATTTCTGGCGGACAAGGCCGTATGAAGTGCAAAAGTCGCAACAAAGATCTCTGCGTCGTATGCCTCTCCACGATGTAAAACCCCATGTCCTTCCTGAAAAGTTACTCCCTCTACGTTAAAGAGACAAACCCCCATGCTGACCGACCGGGACCCTCTGATGACCCATCAGAGTAGGCGCATATATCAGTAGGAGTTATTGTGCTTAACCAACTCTCATGTTCATGTACCCCATCTAACTTTGACCCTAGAGCTAGCTTATATACTGGAGCTGGCAATGGCTACGCTGCTTCAGCTTGTGGTAGCTGTCGAAAAGCACGTTGTACTCGAGACATTTGGATCTCCGGTTTCTTAGACAGTCTTGGCTTAGATTTAAATTTTAATGTGCCTACAATGGGACACATACTTGCTCTTGATCGGAGAGGGTGATGATCATCGAGAGAATTTAATCGAGCAGCAAGACGTAGACGATACCCTTCTAAGAGTATACGCGCTGGTGGTATTCCTCCTTCCCTGTTTAGCACTACGTTTGGTGTTGTTCTCCCAACTGGAAGTGCAGCTCTCAGTGCCATATGTAAGACCTTGTCGATAAGCCCACAATGAAATGACGTTGGGGGAGTTATTGTCCCAGTTGCAGACGGACGAGACAGGCCTGGCCACCACACTTCAGCACCGTAAGTTGCGACTGGAACAATACATGTCTCTACTGCCGTTATTAAGGCWTTGGGTGCAGCTCCTCTTTTAACGGAGTTCAACCGACGCATATCGCGTGAGCCAACTTAAGTGCCTTTGCACACCATGTTGATACATGGCATTCAAAAATAAGGTGAGGATCAAGGTAGACCCCTAACCAACGTATATGCTCAGCCGGTTGGATCATGTTTCCGCTCCCAAGAACTCCAACAGGTTCTTCTTTCTTACGCCCAGGGAACTGAACTAACTACGACTTTCCAGCATCAAATAAAACTATATTTTGATGTGCCCAATTCGCCAAGTTATCTACTTCTCTTTGTGCTGCAGAAGCAGAGGCTGCCACTGTGCACCCCAAGCCTAGTATACCAATGTCATCGGCATAACTGAATCTTGTAATGACATTCCCGCTCCTCATTGATTCCGCCATATATAGTAGAAATAAGAGGGGAGAGATAGGTGATCCCTGTTGTACCCCGCACAGTAACTCTTTTTGATCAGTCACTCCTTCATTAAATCGAACCTGAACTCTGCGGCTCTTAAGAAACGATGAGGTACATGGGAGAATTGGCTTAGGCCATCCTTGGGCTTGCATTCGCCACATCAACCGATTGTGTAGAACTGCATCGAAAGCTCCCTGTATATCCAGAGTTACAAAGGTTGAGGCCCATCTTTGAGTCTTGGCTTCCTCGATGTCATGTACCACACACGAAACTAGGTCAGTTGCTGATCGCTTCGGTAGTGCTCTAAATTGATGTTGACCAACAATATTCCAAACAATAGCTAGATGTGACATTCTCTTAGCTAAGATCCTCTCGAAACCTTTACCTAGACAACATAATAGTGATATTGGTCTCCATCCTTTTATGGATGATGGATCGCGCCTAGCTTCGGGTAGGAAAACGACTTCCGTAAGCTTAAAGCAAGCCGGGTGATAGCCAAGACGAAGACAGGCTCGAAAAAGCTGTATAAAATGAGATTTTATGTGGTTCCAACAAGCTGAAATTAACTTCACAGAAATTCTGTCTGCTCCCGGGCTAGTGTTCCCGCTGTCAATCGTACAAGTCGGTACCTCAAGCTCTGTCAGTTCCTCCGACCAAGGAATGTGCTCTTCTCTTGATAATGTGCAAGGAGGAAGATCATCAGCTACTGATAATCTTGCTAAAAGACTATCTCGTAAAACAAGTGCTCGCTTTGCATGATCAGAG
>CACM01002968.1:0-22515 GCA_000208805.1 Erysiphe pisi
AAAAAAACAAGTAAAAGAAGATCCCGAGTATACTCCTAGTGTTAAACGCGAAGCCTTTTCAAGCCATGCTAAATTCAGTACTCATCAATGATTTGAACTTCCACAATATTTTCCAAGTCATACCAATTACTGGAGGAAAGATAGTAGACGTTTCCATCAACGCAACTAATTTCTATCCCCAATGACACTAAAAAATAGAAGTGCGATATTAAGATTAGAMTATATTAAGCGAACAGACTACGCTCCTAGCGTGGTATTGTTATACCACATATAAAACTTGTGCTATAAGAAGTAGTTAGTTTTCGAAATCAGATTGTGCGTCTCGCTATGGCGATGTGGTCAAATCTCGTGACTTTTCCCATACAAAACGCATCGTTATATCGCCTTCGACCTTTTGCACACCCTTGTCGACCTTTCTGCGCACCCTTGTCGACCTTTTTAGCGTCGAGTTTTCACGCAGCCAATCAGAGGCGTTAAAAAGACCCACTTTTTTCCTCCGACCTGCTCTGAATTGCTTCAAAATTAGATATGTATTATTTAACTCTACGGCGATACCATAAATCTACTCTACAATCCATCACACCCAACAGCACCGTTGTGGCGGGCCAAAATAGCACGTCTAAAAACCCAATTTTGATGGGGTCGCACGGTCCACCGAGCTTCGCTTCCGCGCAAAAATTGATGTAAATGCATTAGGAGGAGGAAGATCCAAGCGGAATTGACCTTCCTGATTTACAAAGCTAATGTGCTATATAGCATTTTGAGACTAACTGGGTTGGGTAGCCCTGGAAAAAAAGGCAAAGAGGCTTGCTTAGTCTCCTCTTTTTACCCTTGAAGCGAGTTAATCCTTGCTCAGACCCAATTGCCCTTCTTTACGAACTGTATTCAGGCTTGGAATAGTTTTTTTTCTCATTTTAATCCAAGGCCGAATCCCCAAGTCCATTTGTGGCGCAGGACCGGTGAAGCCGGCTAAGGTTACGCCAAAGGCGCAGAACTTACCCGTGGGACTTCCCACCCTTCGCTGTCGCTCAGGGTGGGGAAATGCAAGTGTAATGGACATAGCTAGTGTAATAATATCCCTGTCAATGTCGTGCTAACCCGAATAGGTAAAGTTAAATTCACAATCCATGAAGACGCCAATCAGCCTGTCGAGTTATCGGTTTAAAGCGACAATAGAGCAAGGGCGTCTTTGGGCTTTCGCTTAAAGCATTACTCTTGCTTTCCCTTAAGTGGCAGAAAAAAGTTCATAAGATAATCTTGCGGGCAAGTAATTTTCTCAATATCACTCACTGCTTAGACAAAAACATTAGTTAATCTAATCAATAAACCACAAACATACACGTTTGAGAGTCAAAGGCTACACTGGCAATAAATATCTTGGAACGATAACAAACTGTGAAATTAATTATATTTTGTGATCTTACTTGAATACATTGTCGGAGTCACTCAATTGTCATCCCGACAAGTCCGGTTATGCCACCCTAGATCCAAAATTATGTCTTCTAATAGTACTTTAACTTCCCTTCAAACTACATTTATGAACAACATTCCTCTAGAAATTAAAACTCGGCTAGATCAGGCCGTTGCATAGATTTTAGATCCAGAGTCTATTGACCCTCATACTATGAAAGTACCCGGACCAAGCCAGGCTTGCCATAGGTATCAAATAGATGCCAAAAGATTCTCAAAGGTAGTTTTTACGAGAGTTTTTCGTCAAAAAAATCGTGCTTTAAACAAACATATAGAGTCTATTTGCCATGGAGGTAATAATCGAATTTTAACTAATGTTCAAGAGAAAATTATCCTTGAATATATCACAAGATTGTCGAAACCCGGAAAACTAAGGGAAACTAAAGCTCTTATAAGAAGTGCAATTGACTCTCTTTTAGCCAAAGGATCACCCCCAAGAGAACCACCGTCTAAGAGGTGGTTTTCCATGTGGCTTAAGTCACGTAAATCTACTTTAGGAATACATGAGATTAAAACGAAGCCTATGGCTCTGGCACGTCTTGAGTGTCACTCCTTCACAGACATTAAAGAATGATTCATTGACTACCGCAATTGGATCCATATTCGCAAAATTAGAAAGGCCAAGAGAGTTTGGAACATGGATAAAACGGGTGTCAGGATTGGATGCTCTCTAGCAGAAAAGGTTATTGTACCAAATTCTGTTGGAGAACTATACACTCGTTCCCCGGAGGACCAAACCTCTATAACTCTATAACTGTGATAGAAACGATTAATGCTGCAGGGGGCTTTATTCCACCCTTTTTCATGGTCCCTGGAGAAAAACTTATGAGTAGCTGGGCTCATAAGAACTTAGACGATGATTCATGGATGACTACTACTCCCAAAGGGTATATAACAAATGAAGCGATGAATGAATATCTAGACCACTTTATTCAATGTAGTAACTCGGGTCCTACCCAGTCATGGACAATACTCCTACTAGATGGCCATACATGTTATAGAAGTGAAGAAATTTTATTGAAGGCCGAGCGGAACAATATCCATTTGCAGGTTCTTTCATCTCATGTAACCCATGCCCTCCAGCCTTTAGATGTTGGTGTTTTTCGTCAATGGAAACACTTTCAAAATAAATCAATTCTCAAGGCACTTCGAGAACTTGATTATGATTATTCAATTTCCTCTTTTTTCCGTGACGTGTCTAGTTTTCGTAAAGAAGCTCTCAAAGAGAAGACTATCAAGAGCGCTTTCAAGAAGTCAGGAATGTGGCCGATTAGTAGCAAGAATGGCCTTCAATCATTATCTCGCTATGTTGGTCAACAGGGTAATTTAACTAGTCGGAAAAGGGGACATGACGAGATTGAATCCGATCAACTTTACCAACCAACAATCCCTGAGCACGCTAATAAGAGGCCAGAGACAAATTATGAAGCAGCGATGCTAATCAAAGAGGTCAGCACTTATATTCAAGAGACTCTTGGGCCTATTTTTCCAGCCGCCTACAAAGAAGGATTGGAAGCTGCGCATGAGCTACTCTTGAAAGCTGATCATCAAGAATTTCAGCTCGTAAATCTAGAAGCTTGCGTAGCTGAACAGCGGATGCGCCACTCCAAAACCCAGAAGACTGCCCATACAAGCGGAGGAATTAATGTTGGTCAATGGAAGGCCAAGATAAGCGAAAGAGAGAGACTTGAAAATGCTAAGGCTATAAGCAAGGTTAAACGACGAATTCAAATTGCTACTAATAAAGCTCGAAGATTGCTTGTGGCAACTGCAGTACAAGCAAGAAAGAATAAAAAAGAATAWTTGAAGAATTGAAGAATTGCGGGCCGTTATCGCCAAATCAAGAGATTCTAGCCTCATTCATGGAGCCAGATAAAGATGACAGCTGCAGAACTATGAAAGAGGATTCTAGTTTGCGTCCTCCTCCTGACTTGCAGCAAGCTCTTGACTTTCTGATTGAAGAGAGAGATCTTCGCTGGCCACCAGAAGGCGATAATAGTGATATCGAATTATCACTTGGCACTCAATATCTTGATCCTATAGCTTCGCCCTTTGATTCGGAATGCGAGGGAGATGATCTGGATCAAGCTCACTTGAGAGCCGATGTTGAGTCACTTGCAGGCTCAAGTAGGTCTACCTCGCCATTAGACCATACTGCTAATTTTATAAGAATCCGTGGAAGTGATATTGAAATATAGTCTTACAATTATCGTTAAATTTCTGACCTTCCCATAAAGATATTTCAAAAAGGAAATTTTACTAGCACTAAACAAACATACAATATATAGAGATTATTTCATGATGATACTAGATTTTCAATGAGACATTAATAAAAATTAATTAGGTGACGATCCCATTATTGGTCCCACGATTGGATTTTGTGCGAAAGATTTTACATACACCATAAAATTTTCACATTTAATTTTTATAATTTTATGGTGTACAGAAATAATTTCAGTATTAGGTAATGCTTTAAGCGAAAGCCTAAAGACCCCTCCTCTATTGTCGCTTTAAACCGATAACTTGACAGGCTACTTGGCGTTTTCATGGATTGTGAATTTATGGATTGTGAATTTATGGATTGTGAATTTACTATAACCTATTCGGGTTAGAACGATATGGACAGGGGTATCATTACACTTGCTTTCCCCCACCCTGAGCGACAGCGAAGGGTGGGAAGTCCCGCGGGTAAGCGTAATCTAGCTTAGCTTAATGTATTATTAGTCAGCTAGTATTTTTATGTCGAGAGCTTGTGTACAATGGAGAATAATAATAATTTGATCACATATTTTCAAAGCTCTACCGATCGTAGCAAKGAGCTCAGAGACACCATGACGTTTTTTGGAACTTTTAAACACAAAAATAATTATTTTTGTTGAGAAACCCTCATAATTTAGCTGTTATTAATTACTACCCAAAGTCAAGAAATCAGATTTAAGTCGACTATTGAAAATGGTGGGAATAATAAACCTAGAGTTGGAAAAATTAGTGAATGAACTAAAGGCAAAACAATTAAGCTTGAGTAAAGAAATGACAGAAACTTCAAAGGACCTAAAAAAGAATATTTAAGATAAATTAAGAAGTAATCAGTGAGAAATTTGACGGCCTTAACCTTGAAATTAAAGATGCTTCGACGAATTCTACCAACCAGCTTACGCTACTCCTAGACCAAATCACCAATTTGACTGCGGCCATTGTTGCTCAAAACCCTTCCATGTCTTCAATTATTCTGCCAATGGGCATGAAACCGCTCTCTACCCATAATTCTGAGGCTAAAGGACCAAGTAATTTGATTGCTATTGAAGCCAATACGTCCGACCAAGAAAGTCCCCAGACAAAAAAAGAACCGACAACACGACCTAAAATCTCCCAACCGCCATTAACACCGCAAGCTAACCATGATGAAACACAATTTTTTGACGCCCCTCCGAATCCAACCAATGATATAAATCTATATGATGCGTCACCAAAAATTAATTTGACGCGAGACTTAGAAACTAAGGTTAAGCGATATTTTCCAGATTTCTTTTCTCGTGATGAAGCTGAGAACCCAAAGGGCCCGCTACGAGAGCCTCCAGTCGAAACAAATTACTTTTCATCAAGACCTACAACTAAAATTTGCTACCGGTGACATTCTCAGTAAGGTGCATAAGATGCAGATTATAATGATCCAGTCAATGCTGCCATATACGGCATGGCCAGCTCATGTAGCTCTTGAGATGGATGATGACTTTTTGAGTACACAAAGAAGTGTTACCAGGGATTCCCTTGACTGGGTAGGAACAGTGCACAGTATTTTGACATTGTTATTTAAGCACAACGCCCTAGGCTCCCCAATTACTAACTTCGCCCATCTAATCCCAAATACTAATGAAACGGCCCTACATTTTGCGCGTCGGATACGCAAAATTTTTTTCTCTACCAGGAGACCTCATTGCTGGACCTCAAACTAGAGATATTCTATGTCAACACGTTCGTCAATCACTGCCAAAAACGTGGTCTAACATTCGGAGCGAGGCTAGCTCTATAAAAAACGCTGATCTTGCTGACCATATTGTACAAAAACGGAGTGCATAGAACAATGGACGCTAGAGGAACAGACATTTAGTGGTACTCAAGTGCAACCGAATTTGAGCGCAACTAACAATTTAGCTGCGTCTCAAATCGCCGACCCCGGATTGGAAAGCACTTACATTTTTGCGACCAACAACGATGAAATCGAAGAGACTTCCATTTATGTCCTCTATAAGAGATTCAAAATGTTACAAACGTGGGAAAATTGGACATTGGGCTAATTGTTGGTAATATTCAATTTTGAATATTCGATTTATATTAATTTCCTTGCGGAATTGAAAAACAGTAAACAAAGCAATAAACTTGCAAARATGATAAAACGATAAAACATATATTTTCAACTACTCTTTCTAAAATCAGCTGAGGGAACTTCATATATACAATGTTTCGAGTATCAGACCAACGAGTTCGGTTAACCAATTCCAATAATAGCCAACCCTACCTATTTGAGACTGATGTGAAACTTACAGAGCTGCTTTACCGCCTATATCCCTACACTAATACCTGTGTTAGCAAAACTCCAATTGACCGTCATAATGACAGGTCTTTAAACATAGGCCAAAAGCAAAGAGTCTTTAAATCGCGATTCAGTGATGAAATAAAGAAAAAGTACTCCTCCCTTGAAAGGTAAAAAATTTCAAGAATTACAAACTTGGTCCATGAAATAGCCACAAAACTTTCATAGTTAATCACCCTGAAACCGAAACAAAAATTGAAAGTAGCCTAGTAGACCGGCTAGAGGTAGATTACATTGATGATGAATTGGAAGAACTTGTAAACTAAATGTTATCTGAAGAAAACGAAGAAAAGGAATGCCAAGATGCCTACCTGGTAGCATTAGGCACTGGCGAGCAAGATTCCTAGCAAACAAAGAAAACATTACGCGAAGGCTGTGGAAAGCCACACAAATTCTTCCTCACTTGCTTACATCACTCTCCTGTAACTGTCTTTTCTATTTACTTCGATTATGGTTCTTCAACATGTTATGTCTCTCCTTCTCTCGCAAATAAACTTCAGAAATTTAATACTTCTCTCGTTTCTACAATCTCCGGTATTGGTGGCCAAGGTCCAACTATTACAGAAGATGCACTCATTACTATTCAATTTCATTATACTCATCATAATATATCTTTTTGGTCAAGCCCCATATTAATTATAGTAGGTGTTACTCCGGATAATACTTTTCCAGCAGACCTGACGCTTGGCCAAACTGTGTTTCACGCATTAGGAATGCAATTAATGCTGACAACTCGCTACAACTTCTTGGACTACCAGGAAAACCAATTATTGTCCTTACTTTCTCCTCAGACTTCTCTTCCCATGTATTCACTACGACCTTAACAAATATTATCCGATGGCTTATCGCAACACCTTCTTCTTTCTCCCATTTTACGAACTCCTATATTTCAAAATTTCCGAATCTATTCAAAAAATCCCTACGCCGAACAGATAAATTATTCAAAACTCAACACATTATCAACACTAATAACAATACTCCTGTCAAATTACTCCTCCGCTGGTACAGTCCTTCCCAAGTCGAGGCAATTCAAGACTTTTGTATAACCCATAATGGGTCAATAATTAGAAAGAGTAAAAGTCCTTGGGCTGCGCCGCTATTACTGACTCCTAAAAGACACCCACACCCACTGAAAATGTAGTTTGACGAATATGTGTTGATTACAAGGAATTGAATTAATTAACAAAAAAGCATGCACACCCATTACCAAATGCACAAGATGAAATTCAACGAGCTGCAGGACACAAATTTTATGCTTTCTTAGACCTGGAAAACGGGTTTTGGCAAATTCCCTTGCATAAAGATTCTTGCGAGAAAACTGCTTTTGTGACTCCGTTCGGTATTTATGAATGGCTAGTCATGCCTTTTGGGCTGTGCAATGCTCCGGCCACATTTCAGTGTTTTATAGAGGAATTTTTATAACCTTTTCGACCATTCGTCGCAGGAGTGTTTGATGATGTTTGTGTTTGGGCGGACTCCTCGGACCAATTACACACCCATATACTACAAATCTTCTCCCGTTTTTTCGAGAATGGCCTTTTGCTCAATGCAAGTAAATATCGTCTGCTTGTTCGTGAAGGAATTTTTCTAGGTTTCCATGTCTCGGAGAACGAAATTAAAGCTGATCCTGAAAAGGTTCCTGCCATCAGAGACCGACCTATGTCAAGAACCACCTCTGAAATACGAGGTTTTGTCAATGCAGCTGGCTACCTACGTAGTCTCATTAAAAATTTCTCTCAAATCGCAGGACCACTCACTGACCAATCAATAGGATCCAAAAATGTACCAGTTATACTTACAAAAGAATCAATTACTTCTTGGCGAGCTATAAAGAATGCATTAACTTCATCCCCAGTTGTACGAAAATTCGACTGGAGACTCCCAACTTTACTAGAAAGCGATGCTTCGCAACGATTTATTGGAGCCGCCCTCCTCCAACCACGTCTCCACACATATCATAACGTAGTAAATTCAATTCTTCATCCCGTTGCTTATTATTCCCGTAAGCTTACAGAAACTCAACAACGCTTCTCTTCCCAAGAACGAGAATTGCTTGGTATTTTATTAGCTATTCAACACTGGCGTCATTGGATCGAAGGTGGCGATAAAACAGTTATAACTGACCATGAATCACTAAAAACTTTATCTTCAAAATCAGAACAACTACCAAGAATGCAAAGATTCCTTGACACCATTGAGCACTACAACATTCGAATCTTATATCGGCCAGGAAAAGCTAACGTTTTGGCTGACTTTATCTCTAGACCCACTGAATCAGTTCACCCTATCATTGAAAATGGACATGAAAATACAAACAACAATGTCGACCTGAGTGACGATACTAGCTGATCTGAAATGACGGAACTGGAGGAAATAAAATGTACCTACCAGCTTAATCGCATTGACTTACAATGTATTTTTGAATTTTTAACTCTTGAGCAACCTTTACCCCCCAATATAACAGAACAATGGACTCGTCAAAATTTTACTATTCTAAACAAAAAGTTACACCTTATTCGCAAAAATAAAATCATGCCATAAGGGATCCTCCATCCTCCTCTGGCGTAGCAACATTGCTAGAGGTATTAGAGTATGATATTCTAATTACAAAGGTCACTAAAATGCATGAATATATTAGGACACGCATCAGTAGGAATGACAGCTCGAGAGGCGGAAAAATATTTTTGGCATCCAGAATTGATCTTAGCTGTCCACAAAGCCATCATGAATTGTCGTTCCTGTCAATTAATGAAACCACCAGATCCGGCCCTGGGAAATTTGGTGCCGATTCAGCCTGCACCCCCACTTACTCGATGGGGAATCGACCATACCCAGATTGGTCGTCAAATATTACTTCACGCTATTGATTATGCAAATGGCTGGCTTGAGTCTAGGCTTGTGCCAGCTACGGACTTCTCTAACACTATTCCTTTACTTCTGTATATTATTAATACCTTCGGCACCCCTCGACAAATAATCAGAGACAACGCAGGATGTTTTTCTRGAGTTGAAGCTCGGAAATTTCAAGCTGACAATAGGCTTAATTTCACACATACAACCCCTACAAGATCGCGAGGGAACGGAAAAGTTGAGAAGGCGAATAGAGTACTGAAATCAATTTCAACTAGAATACTACTTGATACCCCAACTAACAACCTACCTAATGCTCTTTGTCGTGCGGTCACTATATACAACCAGAGGTCCTAACCTAATGGTTACAGCCCATATTTTGGGACACAACCACCAGAAATAGAACAGTCATACCCAAGGCATACTAGAAAACCAACAGACCAGGAAGAATGCGAGCAGGCAAGTGAGTTAGTCAGATTCCATGCGGCACCTATTGCGCGAACATATGTTGTAAGCATGAAAGCGGCCCGTGACAGGGTTCGCGAATACCTACCTCCAAGAGTCCAAAGTGTAATAGGCTTCACCTTGAACAACTCAAAGAAGAAGAGCAATACAAAAAACATGTAATTTTTACATTTTAACTAAGAAGTGTGTGAAGACTAATTACAAAGAGCAAGACCATTTAAATACTATCCCATCGCTTTCCTCGAATCCTCTCGAACGCCATAGAATTTACTTTAAGAGAATACGACCGAAAAATCAATGGATCTTCTAGGTTTGCCCCTGAGTAATCGTTTTAAGATAAATAAATGATTTACCCCACTTTATAGATTACAAGGATAATTAATTATTAATTATTCTGATTAGTAATAAATTTAATAGTGATGCCAGGGTATTTAGGCGAGGGCACTAAGCCCGAGTTCGTAACAAGGGTTGTAACCCTCACATATGTAATATGTATATGAACTTATCAGGGGTAGGTAGGTCGGGTGCCCAGCAACAAGAACCCAAGATGGCTTAAAATTACGTCATAAAAAAAGGAATAATCCGGGGCAGGGGAGGAAAAACACCATCGATATTTAAAAAAAGATGAGGCTCTCAGTTATTTGAAGATTATGTTTATATACATATAAAGAGAGAGATAAGAGAGAGATAAGAGAGCGAAAGCCCGGAAATCCCGACGACGCTGTGAAGATAACTCCCGTACAATATAATGTATTGATGTCAAATGGCACCATAACTGCTAAAGTTGAACCGGTCAATACCCAAACTCCTCGGTGTTTTAGATTAAACCGCCTTTTTATCTCGTTTAAATCAAGGCACAACGTGATCCCATCCCGCATTGCAAAAAACTACATTCCCTTGCACGTACATGCATATGCAAACACGAGCACACACACATTTACCTCAATGTCAATTTTGTCCCTCTCTAAAATCTAAAATATCATTTTCCCGGTGACGGAGCCATGACGTCGCTTGCTAAAAAGCGTGCGCTCCCTTCTTATCGCCCAGATGCTGGGAACCACATCTCCAAAACGAAAGCATCGTCAAGCAAGTCTAATTCAGATGTTAAATCAATCCGCTTGGCAACCTGCTCCGCTGACGCTCTTCGAGAGAGCTCTTTGTGTGTCGCAGTGCTCCGCAGATAAAACAATAGAAACCGAAGAAGATATAATAGATGAAATAATTAGCGACACTTCTGATAGTGAATTTGCTCCTGAAACCCCTAAGAGTTGCCACAACATAATATCAAACAAAAAATAAAATTTCAACAGAAAACCTATCTAATACTGTTCCGACTCCAAGTGAAGACAGAGATTCCGAGATTTCTCGCTATTCAGTAGCTCTTATGAGCACCATCAAAAGTCTTCTCAATCTGGCCGGCCCAATCCCTCAAGATCTTGATTTTAACCACCTAGGAGTTAGTTCAGACTTCTTAGCACTCCTAGCGGACAGAACCTCTCGTTCAATGCGAGGCCAGCGCGTGTACACTACATAAACCAGTCAAAAGATCACCTAAGAAAAGAACAAGTCTAGGCCTGGGCCCACATAGCTGCAGATGATAATTCAAATTGTAAGATCATTTCTTTCAAAAAGTAGACATTAAGAGCTTCAGAACCTCAGGGACAGAGTAAGGAAGACCAATACTTTATGATCCGACTAAGCCCTAACCACGAGTCTGGAAAAATCGGAGCATAYGAACTYCAGTAAATAATCAAGAAAATGGTCCCCGATGGTTCTCTAGTCTCAGACGTTTGGACAGTCCCCTCAGGGGTCACAATCTTAGCTCCAACCCCAGCTAAAGCAGCCTCAATATTACAAGCTAAGGCAGAAATTGAAAAAAAGATTCGGAAATGCTACTGTGGAACGTCAAGAAACATGGACTACATTTGTGATTGGTCCGATCCCTAAAAGAATTCGATGCATTGATGGTTCTCGTGATCCCATGGACGGCCTTTTGCAGGAAGAACTTGCCTCAGTCCGGGAGGTGGTCCCTATCAAGTATATGAACCTCAAAGACTAACACAACATAATGAATTTCTGAATCACTAGATTGGGGCATTTCGCTGGTAGCCGAACTACACTAGACGAAATGCTATTCCTACATATCTAACAGGGAGCGGTGGCTGGGGGCAGTACCCAGACCGGCTCGTCAAGTGACCTACCTCTCCCTGTATAAAAAATAAAAGAACAAAATACAGTCCAATAGCGTATATTAAAGTTGGGGAACCACTGTGCTCCTTACGTTATCAAAACGTGAGTCCAATTACTCGACTCGTCTCAAGTCTACGTAGTTGTTAGCAGTGACTGTCGGGTCCACGTCCCTTCCCTGGACCCTTTGGAGTTTATTAGTTCCTTCTCTGAAAGGAACAACCAAATTCCATTGGGACTAAGAACAGTATAAAGTCCACCCATTGTTCACAATGAGTTTTGACTTTTGAAGTATCGTTGATTTCCACTGAGAAGATTTTGTTGTTAAATTAATTTTCCAATCATTTGTAAGGCCCTCTGAGACAATATATTTGAATGAAATTAATTTGCAAAGACACATGGCCAAAACCAAGAGCAAGAGAACTGTTAGAGAGATGTCAAGCTCCATAAGCCTTCAAGCTAGCCCAAGCAAGAAGCACAAACAGGATACCGCAGTTGTCCTATATGAAGGGAATCTCGATGACAGTACAATTGCACTTGAAGATGGTGAGCATCGCGAAGGGACCTCCGAGGTGTCCCCTAGCATTGAAGTTGTGTCAGGGGAAATTGCAACGGTAAGTTCTACTCTCATGTATGAGTTGCCATTGCTAACTTTTCACAAGAGGGKAAAATAAAATGCCGAACCGATCTGAGCCACCATCTTTATGTCCCCGTTGTAAACAAAATCATTGGTTGAAGGATTGCCCGCAACCCAAGAAGCCAAAGAAAAATAGAAAGACAAAGGCAAAGGAAAAGGAGACACAAACGGCCTTTTGCAGGAAGAACTTGCCTCAGTCCGGGAGGTGGTCCCTATCAAGTATATGAATTGGACAAGACGCTCAAACAATGACGAACCGCAAGGTTACATCCGAATCTACGTCCCTGAAGCTAAAGCTGGAAGATTTCCATCAAGACTCCGTGTTTTTGGGAAAGTTGTTTCTGTTCAAAGAATCCGTAAGCGTCAGCAATTTCCAGTCTGCTCGAAATGTCAAGGCTTTCATACTAGTAGAACCTGTGCCCGCTCCGAAAAGTGCCACATTTGTGGCACCGACAAACATGACGGACCCTGTACAAAACCTACTAGATGCTTAAACTGCAGAGGTCCACACGAATCCACCAACATCTCATGCTCAGCCCCGTCCCCAACGTAAGAATGGAGTCTTTGTCCGGCCTACAGGAGTAGAACTCTGTGACGGCTTGCTAGCCGATAAGTACCTGTAGCATGCGCTAGTCAGTGCATGCCTAATTGTGCACATAACAAGGATAGGCTTTTATGCATGATGATAGACCAACAGGGATAGCTATTTTTAGAAATATACAAATGGACAATTTGGGAAATGATAGAACTCCATAGAACGATGTTAGGGTGTGGTTAGATCTTCGGATGAGAAGGGGATAGAATATTCCAGATAAGTTAGGTGGGAATACTGTCCATTGTAATCAAGATACTCACGGGTATATTTATGTATAAATACTTAGTTAAAGCTATTAGAACTTTCTTCTCCATAGTTAGATTATAAAATATCATCTTATACATAAATGCTTGAAGCTTTTGTATCGGACCGTGACAAGTATAAAGCCCAAGTATGCTGAGCATGATATCATAGAAGCGCTTGCGGAGATTGCAGATGGCAAGTCATTGCGGAAGGCTTCGCAAGAGTAGAATATTCCAAGGAGCACACTTCGGGGCCGGCTTCTAAAACTCCACTAACCATCAACAGGCTGCTAGCTACCTCCAAAGGCTTCCTACGATATTAGAAGAGCATCTAGCACCATGGGTCTTGGCACAAAAAAGCTTAGGGCTTAGTGTAACCCATACCCAAATCTGAATTTTTGGAGAGCGGCTTTGTGCTCTCCAAGGGGACCACCGGCCACTGGGAAAACGTTGAATCCATTGGTCTTTAAAGAGAAATCCTATTCTTAAGATCAAGAAGCAACTTAATGTCGACTCTTTGCGTGTGAATGGCGCTACTTCCGATGTTATCAAGGGTTGGTTCCAGAAATTGGAGATTCCTGCAATCAAGGCCTTTAAGTTGGACGATAGACGGAATATGGATGAGGCAGAGATTATGGAAGGCTATGGCGTCAATGTATTTGTTGTCGGGCACGCCAATCGACGTTTTGTACAGCGGAAATAGCCTGGTCCTAGGGCCTGAACCTCATTTATTGAGTGTATCTCTGCCGGAGGGCCTCAAACCACTCCACTTGTGATATACAATGGCAAATCAGTTCAACAACAGTGGTTTCCGGCTGATTTGGACGTCTTTATGGGTTCGCAGCTCACTACAACTGAGAATAGGTGGACCACAGACAAGATAGCCTTGGAATGGCTAGAAAAGGTCTTCATTCCTCAGACTGCCCCACGCGACCAAGGAACCTGATTACTCATTATAGACGGCCATGGGAGCCATGAGACAACTGAATTCTTGTGGAAGTGCTTGGAATACAACACATATGTGTTATTCTTACTGCCACATACATCACATGTCTTACAGCCTTTGGATTTGTAAATTTTCTCTCTGAAGACTGCGTACAGGAAAGAGCTACATTTTTTGAGTTCTCTTATCGATTCTTCCCCAGTTGGCCAGAGGAATTTCTTGATCTGCTACCAAAAGACACGCAGAGCTAGTATTATAGCCGAAAATACCGCCTCTGGATGGAAAGCTACAGGTTTATGGCCTGTAAACATGAGAAACCCCCTTATGAGTCGATTATTACTAGAGACTAGTAGCCAGGCTCCACAAGAAACTCCCAGGTCACCAATTGGAGCTAATTGAAACGAATCAATTTCCTCTTTTACATGGACTACTCTAAAAGCTAGCAAATATTTGCGTCTACAGGTCGAGACTATGGCCCGATTTGGACATGGCGACCTTCCAACGCTTCGTTAGCTCTTTAGGAAAGCTATTAAGGGATTTGACGAAAAGGATTTTGCTTTAGGGCAGGCAGATATGAGAATTCAGCACTTAGAACTAGAAGCCAGGTTGGATCAGCTACTGCCAAGAAAGCGCAGGAAGGTTCAAACTAGTCCAAATTCCAAGTTTGCGGACACCAAGGCTATTTTCGTGGCTTAAAAGTTGGCTGGAGACCGAAATAATATAGCTGAAGATATGGAAGAAGCAGGAGATTCTGGTTCTATACAAGATTGTAAAGAAGTTAAACAGTTGTAGAGTTATTAAGTGTTGAGTACAAAGTAGTGGAATTTAGCGAGGTGGCCGGGATGGTGGGGTGGGGACTTACCTGTCAATCGAAACTCACAACCAATAAGTCGGGATGAAGTGTTAATGCGATTTGACTCACGGGATCGTGAAAACACCCAAACAAGCGGCGGCCGTTTTGCGAGTGTCAACTGGAATTAGTGTATCCACCCAAACGATACGAAATGTCCTGCGCGAATCGGGTTTGAAGGCACGAAAGAAAGCCAAAAAACCAGCGTTGACAATTCTTCACAAAAAGGCTAGACTTCAATTCGTATTAAGGCACAAAGAATGGACGGTTAAAGATTGGAAGAAGGTAATTTGGTCTGATGAGGCCAAAATCAACCGATATACAAGTGATGGAATACTATATACCTGGCAGAAGGACAATGAGGATGGCAATACGATTCCAACGGTTAAGTTCGGCGGAGGAAATATAATGTTATGGGGATGCATGGCATGGTCTGGACCAGGTGCAATAGTTCAGGTGATAGGAAGGATGACTGCAAAGCAGTATATAAGCATCTTGGATGGAAATCTGATGCGCAGTGTGGAGGCAACATGCCTCTTAGGAGATATGCCCTCGGTGGATCAGTTACTTTTCCAGCAGGATAATGATCCCAAACATACAGCCCGGGCCACATTAGCATATCTAGACTCCAGAAGCATAAAATGCTTGGAGTGGCCAGCTCAATCTCCAGATTTGAACCCAATAGAACACCTCTGGAGTGAGCTGAAGAGAAGATTAGGGCAATACACTGAAGCCCCGAAAGGCGTGGGGGAATTATGGGAACGAGCTGAGAAAGAATGGGCTCATAAATCTGCAAATACCTGCCAAACACTTATAGCCTCAATGCCGAGACGAATTAAGGCTGTCATAGCTGCAAATGGCGGTAACACTACGTATTAAATTGCTGCAAAACGAGTGTCCACATAATTAGTCATCTTCTTTCAGCGATTACGTAAATAGTAATAGTTTACACGACTTCAAACTCTGGAAATATAATCAATAGATACTAAATTACTATTATGATAATTTACAATAAATTCCATGCTTTTGTTCAGTTGCTAGACATTGGAGAGTAGAGATTCGGTAATTATGTGGACACTCGTTTTGCATAGTGTGTATCATTACAATTTTGAGTATAAAAACTTTCGCACTTGTGATCACTTTTTTTCTTAATATTTAATCAAATTATAACAACGCTGATGATAATGATGGTAGGATTTTTGACATGAATATTATTCGTCATCGTAAAATGCTCTTAACATTATCTACGTTGTCTTTGCGGCCAGGACCCATTCCTTTCCTTGCAGCTTACTTATAGGGACGAAATATTATCAAAGACCTTGATGAAGATTTCTCTATCAGAATCTTCCAAGTGGTCATACCGATTTAATAGGGATGGCAGCTAGGACATCATTCGGTCCAGTTCAGCCCTAAAGTACTGTCTTCGGTCTAAAGCGCCTGAGTCATGTAACACTTGCCCAGCTGAAACGAAAGAGTTATGGTCTCTAATATTAAAGTTGCTACTCTTGATGTAATAAACATGTGCTTACAAGCCACATGGTTTGTAGTCATACATGTGCAAGAGCACCTTATAATAGAGCCCTCTGCATCCAAAATTATGTCGTATAAAATATCACTTTGAGCGAAAGATCTCACTTTTAGTGATTCTCCCAGTCCGTAGCTATCCTGGGGCGTAGAAGAGCGGACGACCAAGTCTAATGCAATATCAAAAGTTTTCGCATTACTTTTGTCGAGCTGTCTTTGATCCGCTAGTTTCGTGCGCCTACGCTAAAAGCCGACTGAGATTCGTACAACCTTCCAGCGAATGTCAAAGACTTCTCGTAGTAGCTTATAGACTAGGATATCCGTTCGTTGCTTTCTCGCACCTCTAAGATACACCGACTTTAGGGTGTTGTGCCAAGGTTCAACGACATTATTCGTATGAATTTCTTGCACACCCTAAAAAATCTATTGGAATAAATTCTATGTTGAGTTGATGAATATTTGAGCAACTAACCATGCGATATCCTTCCCACCACTTCTCAATGTCTTGCATGCACTGGGATTCCAAGTATTGTATCCAAGCAGTCTAGCTTCCATGCTTGGATCGATATTGATCCTATGCCTCATTGAAATCGAAGACAGTTTTTGTCCGAAGCAAAGTTTAGAAATCTGCCATCGCAGGATTTCTGTTGTTACTTGTTGGTATCTTATTTCTCACTAAATTGCTTAGTGCTCGGAAGAAATGCTAATGATAGAAACGAATGGATGCCTCAGGAAAAACAGTTTTTATTGCCGCCACCTCGGTTTTGGAACAGTCAATCATAAATATTGGCTGCTTTTCAAGATGATACTTAGAAAGTGTAAGGTTCCATCAACTTGCATTATCTATTTCGTTGATTTTTTCCTTTTGTCATAAATCCTTTCTACTTAATTCTCGGCAAACCTCGGCAACGCTGAGAATGTATCCACACGCCGTTGCCCGTAACTACATCACAATCACCGGCAGAGACCGATACGACCCCTTGAATGTAAACACCAGTTAGAACCGGATGTTTAATTAGTTTCCTTTAGGTGTTAGCTCTAAACTAAAGAGACTGTATCATGTATATAAGGACATAGATAGCCTTAGATAGATTCCTCACACTTAGTTCTTGGTCAATAATACCYYAGTWAGCTWACCTTTGTTTTATAACCTTAGTTACAACCTTAGTTACAACCTTAGTTACAACCTTAGTCCTCCTTAACCTTCAGACCTAGCCATCTGTTTCACCTTAAGAATACTACACACATAGTCACGTGTTACTCCAACGACCTCCCAACTGACACTAACGAATAGCGGACTTGGAAGACATTCATGGTGAATTTGACGCTCCGTAATTCATCCTTTCCTCGAGTTGCCAAAAAAAGAGAAGGGAAAACCATTTTTTTTTGAACCTGAGTTACGTTGTTTTGATATATGAACATCTCGAATTTCTCAGTTATATCAGTTACTGTATCATCAAGCAAGCCACATACTCAGATTCTTGCCTTCCTTATCAGGTTCGCCCCCTTTATCACATCTTATAACTTTTCGATTAGCCTTGCTTCCTGCAATTGTAGCTGTAGCTACGGCGTAACCATTTTTATTTGCGTGCTCCTGAACATAAGTCAAAGCTCTCTCAGTCTCTCTAAATACGAGACGAAGCCATCACACGGTGATGATGCACTCACTGCCTGGCAGTGAGTGCATCAGGTCGCATATTCATCATTGATTTTAAGCAAATCATTACACTCAACGTGACTAAAATTATGAAGAGGAAATTCAATAGGCGTCAGAATCAGAAGCGTTAGCTGCATCAATACTGTAGTTGTTGATGTTGGGAGTTCCTTGTTGTTTTGTGGACATGATGACGACTGTTTGCTTGCGCCATCACCAATAAAACATGGGAAGGGACGAATAAGAAACCCACCCCCCCCCCCAGCTTGTGAATAGCAAAAAATAGCTATTTGATATAATAGGAAAGTGAAAAATACAAAAATTTAACTATTTCAAAGTTGTGTAGGTATCACTAAGTTATATATTTATTTACTTTATAAATACTTTTCTCTTATCTATGATCGCCGATGGAAAACAGCGCAGCAGCAGCTACTTAAGGTGCGTTCCTTGCTGTGTTCGTCCCATTTCTAGCTTGTAAGCCTGAGACATTAGAGTTGTGCATGCACAGCGACGATTTTGCCAGGCGACGGGCGATGATTTAATAAATACCCAATGTATCAATTGTGTTAATTTTTGCCTCATGTTCCAGGCTTTAAATATTACAATATTACCAGAGTTTACTAGCCCCGCTGTAGCAGGGTATGGTCCCTGAAGCGAGAAATATCCCCACTTAAACCCCACCTTTCCATTTCTAACCTTGTTTGGGGGTGCAGATTTATTACGTCACCATAATATTATTACATAATATGGCAACTGGAAGGAGATTGGGAAACTGACGAAAGTCGGCTATCTAATTTTGGCCTTTTTTAGTCGGGGCTCACATTGTGAAGCAATTTACAAGGGTCGCTGATTAGCAATGGCCTAAAAAGCACAACACTCCTGGTGTTTGATGAGATATGTGTAGGCAGTAAACTTAATCCTGAAGACAAACGTTCAAATTGATATGCTACCAACGCATTTTTGCATCCGTGGTGAGCTTGAGTCTGATTTTAAAAATAGTTTAATCCCAAGTCCTTTTGTGATTATTTAGTATAAATAAGAGCTCTTAAACAAGAAATGAAATGAAAAAACCTTCATTGATGCGAATACATTTACAATCACATGTTCATAAGTGGATTTTATCAAATGAGATAATTCAGTCATTACCGCATTTTTTAGTCCTTGAGCGATGAGTAGTTCAATCTGATTGAATTTTGCTAGCATCTCGGAAAAAAAAAAAAAAGTGGTATTCCATATTCTAATAACTTCGTGTACTTCGTGCACATAAGAGTATAGGATCATTACGTATTACCAGCTACGCCATAGAGTCCTATTAGCACCAGATGTGATAGATAATTGCTATATCAAATAATTTATTGACTCATCAAGTTCTTAGTACCGATAGACTGGAGTATTGGATAAATCCTCCTTTTTTTTCTCAGTAGATATACTGTCAGGGCCTCCTGCATGCATCATATAGTTGCCTTCTGAGCCCGCAGCTGATGAGTTTTTGATATGCAATGAAGATTTTGAATCTGAAAATGGATTTTCGATTTCTAGACGTGAGGAGCCATCAAGTTGCTCTGTAGACGACTTGTGAATTTCTTTTCTTGGGATAGTCTTGAGGGAATCTCCTCCTGATCCAGGCTGGGAAGGGGTTCCAGATCCGGAAGTTGTTCCTGTCGTAAATTTAGCCTCCTGGGTTTTTCGTGCCTTGAGAAGTGCACGTTGGTGTTTGCTCAAGGCATTGTTAAGAATTTCATTTGTCTCAATGAGGGTTTCCATGACATCGTTATCCGGAGCTGGATTTTGGGCTGAAATGTACATTTGTATACTTAGATTGGCATTTTGACAACGGTTCGCGAGTTCCTGAATTAATTCATTGCTGCTGATTTGAGAAACGGCAGTCGATTCCGTAACTTCACTTAATAGATTCGCAGATGAGCGAGCTTCTACAATTCTCATGGATAGTTCTTGGGCTGATGGAAGTGTATTGATAGGGTGGCCTTGAGACGGGTAGCCTTGTTGAGGAACGTTGTTTATTGGCGTTCTTGCCACCCGAATTATTTCTGGTGCGCCCTAGGTGAAAAGTTAGGAAGGTGATGGACAAGAATATTATTTCAGCAATCATACTTGTCGCCTCATTCTCTCCTGCTCCCTTCCCCACATTTCTACCAGCGGCTCTATGCCATCATAATAAGCTTTATCTCGCGAGAATTTATTCAAAGTCTCCACAAGTAAACTTCTGATATTTGGATCTTGTCCGAATCTGAGTAAATCCTTAACACTCTGTATGAATTTGGCATCAAGATTTCTGGTGAAGGTTGGGCCTGGATTTTCAGCTAAGATACGTATTAACATCACGCTGTTATACTGCACATGCGGTCGATGGTAGTTTTCTCGAGAGAGGAATTTTCGTATTAGATAGGCAGCTTCTTTAGCCGCCGAAGGAGAGGATTCGCACGCATCAACAACCACGGGTAGATATAGGACTTCTTCATCCTAAAATTTATAGTAAGAAAGTAGAACGATAGAAAGCATGGATTCACATACCGATCCACCTGGTTGTCCTGGTTTTCCCGATTCACAGAAGAGGGTCTTAATTCATCAGTCATCAAAAGCAGCAAAACTCGGATTCTCTAATTTCCAAAAATTCGACTTACGACATTACGAATAGCAATCGCTTCGGGCGATTCATCATCTGGATATGTTGCGTGGATAGACGATGTTGACGTCGCTGTCTGCAAGTCAGTTTTCAATAATCAACACGGGCACAGCACAGCACAGCCCCGCATCCAACTAACTCACTTCTTCGCTTTAACGATCCAAACACCCGATTTATGGTAGTTCCTTTCATCGATTTCATGACGCTTAGACAGCTCGGAAGCCACGCTTACAACTAATGGCGAATCAAGAAGCAAAAAAAAGAAAAAATTTAAGTTGATGATTAGAATTTTCTCCAACTTCTTTGATGCGTATCGCCGTCGGGCGGGGTGTTAAGCCGACCGTATCAAATGCAGGCAACTTGTTTCACGTACAATTTCTCAAACTCCAGTATACGAGCACAGCTTAGCGCTTTGCGTTAGTACAATAGTGAATTTTCTCCTCGGATTCTCATGGGACTTTGAGAATTAGAACTTGTTTAGACTTATTCGTCAGTGGGATGATCTGATTTGAACGTAAAAATAATTGCTATATCGTTGGTTTATATTTATGCACCGAGATGTTAAAACTTAGGTAGTATATATAACTTGTTTATTAAGGACCAAATTGTTTACATTGCCCAGCAGCTTCCATGCAACAGTTCACCACATAAAGTTTGAATTTGTTGCCAATAATACATTAGACAACCCACTTTTTTAATGCTCTTTATTAAAATTGCTGTTGACCGGCATGAACGCTTACTTCGACCTAGTTTGGCATTGGACAACTTAAAGGAAATCCTTGGACGTGGTGTCTTAAGTTTTGAAGAGAAATTATTTATTTTGTATCGTCAGGGTATCTGTATAAAAAGCTAATCCTAATCTGGACTGGCACCTGTCTCAGCCCTGTACTCATTCTACATAAAACATTCAGCAAATGTTGCCTGGCCGACGTAAGATGACTATTTGTATTCTTAAAACACCAGCACTTACATGCTTTTCACCCGCATCTTAAAATCACTCAGCTTTTATGTCTTATAGCTATTAAATACTTATCATTTGCCTTGCTTTTAATATTTTCAACCAAAGAAGTAGGCACACAATTGTAAGATAAAAAGTTCATCTACTAGAGTAATTCTTAGTACTGACAGCAGGCAGTTATAGAAGCAGCATGTCTCTAGAAGTTTGAATTCCAGGTCCCAGAGAAACTAGATCTTCTTGAACTGATTGGAAACCTTTTCTCATTCAAGTGGGAAAATCTACATACTAATAATTTTAATTCGAAAAGTATGGTCGTTGACAGCAGTCACGTTAATATAGCTTCTTTTAGCGTATCTAATAGTTACGAAGATGTACTTCATAACTAGCCTAAGGCTTTCATTGACAGCCATTCATTAGAGATCGAAACTGATTCCAATAACGTTCATGATCTCCATGTTACGTAGGGAGAAAATCTAGCTGATAAGTTGAATTTTAAAGGCTATAATACTGTATTTCGGGGTCCTTCCAATGCTAGTTACGCTCTAACTGCTGTACCTACAATTGAAATCTATACTCTATTTATTCAGATTTATGCTATGCAGTCATGAAATTTAGTGAAAAGAAAGATTTCGCCTGGGTTAAAGCAGGTGTTGCCAAAGGAAACAAGAACGGCATTGAGACTTATGTCCCTTAAATTTGCCAAAAAGGGTTGATTCGTAATCGTACAAAGCAAAATGAGGTAAAATCTTTAAATATAACTAAGACCACCATGTTGATTGACTGCAAACCATCATTAATTCTTAAAGCAGTGAATGAAGAAAATTCACATTGTGCACGGAGACATCTCTTTCATCTCCATTTCTTTGCATAGGCGTTGAGATAGAAGTAAATACAAGAGGATGATT
>CACM01002962.1:0-14223 GCA_000208805.1 Erysiphe pisi
TTTAGCACCCAACATTTTTATTCCGACAAGAATTTGCCGGTGAGTGTAATTTGCCGGATTATCTGTGGGCTGAAGATGCCACTGTAAAAGGTTCCTTAGTGTTTGCTTTATTGCCATAGTTAGGCCTCCACCAGGAGTAGATGTCCAATTTTCAAGCTCAGTATGCTCAGATGCCGCAGAGCGTTCCCACCCTAAGTTACAGCGAAGAGCCTTAGAGAGCGGCTCAATATCCTGACGTAGTGGATCGACTCGCTGAAGCCAGCGAAGCGATTGCTCGAGTTCTTTGGCAGTAATATCGAGTACCACTCCAAGAATTTGAGCTGTATCTGTATTTTTACCATTTTTATTAGAGAGTGGAGTTGTTATTAGAGCAGTGAGTATCTGAATGACGGCATCCTTATCTCCGCGATTCTCCCAAAGATATGCGGATAAAAAGGAGATGCCAGGAACGAGTGAAGGAAGTAGAAATGTATCAACTAGATACTCAAGTCCAGAGGATAACATAGCAGCCGTAAGATTCTGTGTGGCACATGCATGGACAATATTATGGAAGAGTGTTGGAACCAAAAGGTAGAATTCTTGGGGTGGGCAAGAT
The DNA here is from genome assembly GCA_000208805.1 of Erysiphe pisi. NCBI lineage: Eukaryota > Fungi > Ascomycota > Leotiomycetes > Helotiales > Erysiphaceae > Erysiphe > Erysiphe pisi. The sequence goes on from CACM01002962.1 coordinate 596, forward strand.
GACATAAGATCATCTGTAAGGCCACTATTTTCTGGAGAAAAGAGACTTAAGAGCCAATTTTTTAAATGAGATTCAGTTTTTGAAGACGGTGGATGCGCCAGTGAAATGTGTGGTGCTTGCAAGATTTTTAGTACAAAAGATCCTGGTTGGCGATAACCTAAGCAGGCGGATGACAAGCTATATCTGTTAACAAAACTTAAAAGAAGAAGTAGAATAATTCCAAATTCCTCATAGACGGGCTGGTATTCACCCTGATCCTCGTCGTAGCGCCAGTTATCTAATAAATCACAGATAGGCTGTAGGATCGTATTTGGCTTGTCGAAAAGGAGCAGCACGTCGAGCGATGATGGTTTTCGTACAAGCCGACAACAGAGAGTCTTTAAAGCCATTGTCTCTTTATTGCTACATAATTTAGAGATCACCTGGTCCTATTAGTCTTTTCATCATACGTGATCATTTCGACCAACCTCAACAATTGCAGTGCTAATAGCACCAACATTTCCATCCATGTTCTCTAAATCATCTATCATCTTTTCCGCTCGTTCAACATCTGATAAGAAAATTTTGACCAAGTTCCCTTTTACGTACCTCCCCTCAGCTGGAAGACTTTGTATGGGTACGTCACCTAGGAGTTTTTCAATACTAGATTCAGCTAATAATCCATGCAGACAGCATGCGAAGCAGAAATCTTGACGCACAGACTCAGGGAATAAATTGTTACCACTGGCCTCATCAAACATTGTTGAAAGAGTAGGAAAGTTTGTAGTGTCAACCTGATTTAAAGCTTCCGTTATACAGAACTCAGGAGTGAGTGGTGGAAACAGTTGGGAGCAAAGAGTACTTAAGATGAGGGGCAGTTTATTAACCAAAAAGGATCTTAGTAAGGTTTTTGTCTGGTATTTTTCGTTTCTTATCGTGGCGTTGGCAAGGGTATCAAAAGCAGCAAGAATAAGGTCTATAATAGAAGTTTGCAAATCATTCTATGCTGCTATAAGCTAACTGAAAGCAGTATACATTAGAGTGTCACTTACACGATAGCGATTTTGCAAAAAGGTTAAAATTGCATTATCGTCAATTAATGGCCTGCCAATAAGCTATAGACTTTAGCTGAAATTCGATTCTAAAATTAGATTGCTTTACCATTGAATTGAAGAGGACATATAAGCCAGCCCTAGTGTTGACCTCGACAATTTCATTCACGATCATACTATCTACAGATATCATCTCTTCTAATCCTTCGTCAATGATGTCCTTTATATCTTTCTGCGAATTATTTTTATGTACTTTCTGTTTTGGTTCGATCGCCAAAAGTGTCTCTGTCCGAAAAACCTCTAATCGGGCAGCTCCTTGAGGACTATTTTGAAAAATCATCAGGGAAACGATACCAGAAAGAGATTCTCTAAGTCTTTTTCGTAGTTTAGTGCTTAAGTGACCTCTAGCGATTGTATTTTGAACAATAGAACTTTCTACTATTGACACCACAAGTGTGCCTAATGCCATATTCTGGGCGTTCATTTCAGCCATTTGAGATGGTAAGAGAGTTGGCAATTCATGCTGTGAACGTGATGCTAAAATAACGCCTTCCATCCATTGCGTACTAGCCCTTACAGTTTCCACGGCTTCTCTAGTCATTTTTGGCACAGACCCAGAAGATATAGCCTTTGCGAGACGATAGAAGATGGTCTCTTCTGCGGTGAATGAGTTAACCCATATGTTTTTCTCTTCTTCGGGTGGAATTTGGGTAGCAAGAGTTCGACAAGTGGAATAATGCCATAATACATTAAGGATACTGGGTATATCAACATATCCTAAGCCTAGCAAACAAATAATGTACCGTATAGACTTGGGATCAATACAGTAGTTGTTTTGAAGGATTGGCGAGAGAAAAACCGAACATATATGGAAGGATAGCAGTGGGCTGCGCTGATAAAGAAGAGTTGCATAATTTGAAAATCTATCTGTTTCGAGACGTGACGCGAGACAACGTTCTAGAAATGTCCGCCATTGGTTGGACTCAATGGATTCAATCATCTTTTAAAATTCCATTTAGATCAGATCACATTTTGGGCAAGATCTTGAATAGTGAAATAATCAATAGGGAGATTTCTTCGTTGATTATTACATAACTCTAAGCTCTTAACTCCACGAGTTTCCCGGCCACAAGCAAGGTTGTGATAAATTAGGCAATTATAAAGCTTATACTCTAACGTCCATTGATGAGCATAAAAATCGACACGTGACTATATTTGCTTGGCTAATTCACCAAACGCCCTTAATTAGCTCAAAAAAACTCATCAAAAGAAAATCGGCCAAGCTACAACCATCGAACTCTAAGAGCAAGAACATAGCTTCACGACAAGATCCGTTAAAACCATGAATTCTAATGCCTCATCTTCTAATTTATAGCATCCTATGCCACCCAATGCTTATGACCCCTTCCAATCTCCTATCGACCATATAGACAGTTTCCCTTCAGCCCAATCTTATAACCCTAGGTCTCTTGATTTGGATGACCCGGGTCCCAGTTCCCAGCTCCCATTATCTTACAACGATGGAATTCCTTCATTCGGGCCCATGCATGAAGTCATTCTAACTAGAAATGAGGCAGCTGAGCAAAGATCTAGCGAAGCTGAGGAACTGTTTGCTCCAATAGCTAAACTTTAGATCTACATTTAGCTTCATTTTCACACTTACAAGGTAGAAATGCCTATGCGCTCAACAGATCTAGTGAAGAGCTTCTGGAAGTGGCTGCCAAGCATTTTGACGCATATATTCGGGGGACTCCATTACCCTCTGTCGCCCACAGCACCGTGCAAGAAGAAACGGCTTCTAGCTCTACAAGATTTGAGAAAAGCCCAGGAACATCATATGCAAACGCTTTGAAGAGGAACAGCCTAAAGCCTCTTATGAATATAAAAAGCAACATCCCTAAACCACCAAGACCCCAACGACCTAATAGCCAGCCCGATGACAGACTATTCCTACGTCTATCGAACAACGACCCACTCCGAACCTTTTCCGGCTTCGCTCTACCGGATTACATTAAATCCAAACTTGGATTAGATAAGGAACTGATCAAAAATGTGTTGCCCACCAAGACTGACTTCGCACTTTGTCCCTACAAAGGGAATCTGAAGGCTCTCAAAGAGAAAATATCGGAAAATAAAATTTGTGCAGACCCTCTTCTGGAAAAAGCATTACTATGGTCTTCTTACCGCATCTCGAATATTCCCAGGTCTCACGAATCTATAAATGAAAAACTTGAGCATGTCCTAGTACCCGTCACTACTGATTCGATTTTTGACGATATAGCTTCTGCGGGGGGCGCTAACCTAGTATCCATTTCAGCTACCAACAACAACGATGAGTCCCTAGAATGGCCGTCTACCACATGGATTGTACGACTACCTGAAAGCCATAATCGACTTCCTCACGTTCTCTTTCTCATCGGATGCCGAACAACTACCCGAATCCTCCCGCGCCGCTCAACAACCCCTCAATGCACACGATGCTAGACCTGGCACAACAGTAGAGTATGTGCACCTTCTTCTCGGTGCCGGCTATGCGGCTCTTTAAATTTTATGAGCCAGATCATGTCAATCATTGCGCAGCTGAAATTGGTCACATTTACCCTCCAAAGTGCATCCACTATCATGAACCCCATCCTGCCGACGATCTTAAATGTGAGCTATGTCCTAATCCCAACAAAGCGCCCAAACCAAAATCCCAAACTGCCGCGTTACGTCAAATTTACGCTGAAGCCTGACTTCGCATTCAAGCCGATGCAGGCTTTATTAAACTCGCTCCAAAAATTCCATCAGACAATACTGAACCAAAAAACTCGGGAACAGCTCAAAACAATGAAACCCTTAGTGGCTTAGCAAACACTGCCTCCCCCCCCCTCCACAACGCATCACTCGCTCAACGAATCTCCTCGAAGTCTTTAATAAAGTGATAGAGCCTAGCGCAGGTCAAATGGAATCATAATGAGGAACACAACACAGAAGAAAATTATAGCAATACCAATTACAACACTATCATTGAATCTCGGGAAATGAGCTAAAAACCATGAAATAGCCTTAAACGAAGYCCATCTTTCATCAACTGATATTATCTTGATTCAGGAGCCTTATATATTAAATGACAGATCCAGACGCATTCAAAAAAGCATCCATGCACAAAGTTTTCTCCCCAATAGACGACTGGACTAGTATGCGATCCAGAGTAATCACATGTGTGAGAAATAATTTAGGTTTCCGAATAGAATAAGCCCGTCCCAATCTMTCCKGRGATCTGTTACATCTAAGGTTAGCTCTGAATGATGGCCATCCCCTCAATATTTATAACATCAACAACCCTCCAAACTCGGATAAAATAAACAGTCCGCTAGAGATTCTTTACGCTTCGGGTATAGGTTCATTTAGAGGCAGCTGCTTGTTGAAAAGCGACTTCAATTTACATCATCCGCTCTGGCAACCCTCATGGCGAGATAGTCCATCCCCTGCAGCTGTAAAACTGGCAAATTGGGTGGAAGAAAAGTACACAGCCCTCTATTTCCCCCGGACATTCCTAGACATAATAGAGGTAATGTATTAGACATAGCTTTGGGGCTTGGACCACTCTTCTATAATATAAGGAGCAATATTGCACATCATCTAGATTGCACCTCGGATCATCTCACGCTGCTCACAATAGTTCCTTGCAAGGCACGAGAAGGTACTACCCTCGAATCTAAAGTTAGAAACGCTTGATTTAATTCTCTTGCACCGTCTACTATTTACCACCGTCCATTCAATTTCTTTGCTCCCGTCTTTCCCTGTCGAAAATGATTTGGATACTCTAGCTGGAGAAATTATCACAGGCATCCATTCAGCACACTTAGGAGCAGCACGACGTTTATGCAGTCACGGCAAGGGAAATCCATGGTGGAACTCTGCCTGCAAATTAGCTCGGCAAGAGTTTAAGGCGGCTAATAGGGCCCCGACAAGTAGCTATGTACTCGTTGAAGCGAAGAAGGCTTACCGCAAAGTGATCAGAAAAGCCAAGAATGACTTTTTCCAAGATAAGATAGAAAAGGCTCGCAGCAGCAAAGATATTTTTCCTTTAACCAGACAGCACAAATCTACAGGTGTCTTCCGCTCGACCCCGCTCAAAGATCCAACTTCCCTAGACAGGCCCTTAGCCATCACCACTTCTCAAAAAAGAGATGTTCTTATCCGAAACCTGCTCACTAATCACACTGGAACGAGCGATATACTTATGGATGCTCCTACGGTACCTAAATCTTCACTAAATTTCCCACAAATCTCCTTACATTAAATCCGCGATGCAATACTACGAGCAGGGAACACAGCGCCAGGAGCAGATGAGATCCCAACTGCTATTTTGAAACACGCCTGGCCATTAATCGAATCATTAGTATATACTCTTTTCACTAAATGTCTTACAATCGGCTRTCCCCTTTCCGTCGTGCTGTTTTGGTCATTCTACAAAAACCTAATAAGTCCGACCTCACCTCACCTCGCTCCTACAGACTAATTGCCTTATACTCAGCCCTGTGGAAAGGCCTCGAACGACTCTTAGCAAAACGCATGGCCTGGATCGCTATTTAACAAAAGGTCCTCATTACTCAACAATTCGATGCTCTCCCAGGTAGGTCTGCTATAGACCTCGCAACCTGCCTTACTCATGACGTACAACGAGCTTTAAACAATGGGCGTACAGCAAGTATGCTTACAATAGACATGAAAGAAGCTTTTGATTCTGTTTTACCAGGTAGGCTGATCCATCGATTGAGAAAGTAAGGCTGGCTTGACAAGCTAGTTAAATGGGTCGCCTCTTTTATGACCATACGCATGGTACACATACGCTTAGATGGCGAAGTAGGCCCATCCTAGGACATATTCTGCGGCCTACCCCAAGCCTCCCCTATATCACCTATAATATTCATGCTATACATCTCCCTTCTTTTCAAAATTGGGAAAATATCAAGAAACTTCGGATACGCAGATGATATGGCTATCTTAGAAACAGGTGATTCCCTAAGCGAGAATTGTGCAACATTATCCAGCACTATAAGTAAAGTCCGTTGAGTGGGGTCAGACTAAGGGTGTTTATTTGGACCCATTAAAAACAGAACTACAACGCTTCTGAAGAAAAAATAAGAAAAATAAGAAAAATAATAAACAACAAACGCCAAAACAAAAAATTTCAAATGAGCATATCTAACGCGTTAAGTATAATGGGAATTGATCCATTTCAAGATGACAGCTGTAGAAGTACTGGAAACGCGTCGGGGGGTGGTAGTAATGCTGGAAAAGCACTGTCGGACGTTGACGATGCACTTTTGAGATTCAAAAAAGCATTTAAAGAAGATGATCTTGCCCTTAGAGCACATAAGATTTTGCTAGCGGAAGCCATTGGGGTGATTGATAGCCTCCAGAAAGTGAAAACTAAAACGCGTAGTAATTCAAAGACAAAACGCGCTGACGAAAACACAAAAATGGATACTATACTGCAAGAAATTAGAAAAATCAAATTCAAGATCTCTCAGAGCCAGGGGCCATTGAGAGGGCAATTCCAACCAGAAAAGAATTTAGCTAGCCAAATCGGAGCCGCTGGAATCATATTAAGAACACAGAGCGAAGAAGAGAAAAGAGAGATAACTAAGCTCTCTTGCGAAGAGCTAGTTGAGAAAATTGGACTCAAAGAAGTGGTAAGTGCGAGACAGATGTCAAATGGACAAGTGAAAGTTTACTTTACAGGCCAAGAAACTAAGGAAATGATGGAGAAACACACGGACTGGGCCACTAAGCTGGCATCCACAGCTCAGGTTTCCAACCCAACATATCAGATCCTCATCCACGACATGCCCTTATCATTCCACCCTGGGAACGCAGAGCATACCAAAGAACTCCAACGAGCAAACGCCATATACATACAGGGTATTCGTATACAGAAGGCTGTCTGGCTAAAGAAAAAACTTGACCCAAAGAAAACTGCAGGGTCCTTAATCCTATGGCTCGAACAAGTTGAAAGCGCAAACAAAGCCATCTCCAAGGGAATAATGTGGAAGTGCGATATAAAAGCTACAGAAATATTTCGCTCGGGCTTTCGAGCCATGCAATGCTTCAATTGCCAGAGATACGGGTATATCGCAAGGGTATGCACTGTGGACGCCAAGTGTGGTATGTGTGCAGACAACCACAACACTAGGCAGTGTCCGGGAAAACAGGAGCCGAGATGTGGGAACTGTGGAAGAAAGCACACCTCATGGCATCCAAGCTGTCCAGCCAGAATAGCGGCTAAAGCCAGAGCCATCCAAAACAGAACCCAGGATCCAGGAAGATATATAACTCAAGAAAACCGATGTAACTGCCAAGAAAACGAATGGCAGATTGTCGGCTCTAGTAAAAGGAGAGCTGGATTGGTGGGCTCACAAATAATAGGAGCCGATGGAGAAGAAATTGAACGCTGTGGCCCAGGCAGACCACGAAAGGCCGCTAATCTTCCAAATCTGACAGCAATGGCGGCTAACATTACTAATCCACTAAAGTCACCGATGCCACTAATTCCAGAAAGCTTCTGGCCTGTGACACGGGAGCCCGAAATCGAAGAAAAGGAAGCACCGTTGTGCACCATGACCCAATGAAGGGCCAAATTCACTCAAATATTGTGCAGTACAACGTAAATAAGAGTAAAAACATAGTCCAACAACATTTCCTCCAAGAACTAGACCCAGGAAAACACTATATCGTAGCAGTACAAGAACCCTGGCAGAATCCAACCGACAATACTACATTAAAACACCCGGCCTATCATTTAGTATTTCCTGGAGGCAAAAATTCAAGGACATATATTTATGTTAGCAAGTAGCTTGCAGTTGATAAATGGAGAATGGAAAAAACAATAGAAGAATCAGAGGGAGACATTACCAGCATTAGCATACAAACTGACAAAGGCAATACTTACATAACGAACCTCTACAACCCCCCTCCTCTTTCTCACAGGAGTACAGAATTAGGTACTTTGAAATATTTTCCAGAAATCCTCTCACAAGAAGGCCACCATATTCTTGTGGGAGATTTCAACCTGCATCACCCTAGATGGGGAGGCCAAAGAGTAGTGAGCCACCATAAGCTAGCTGAAGACCTGATAGAAATACTGGAAAACAAAAATATGGAACTAATACTTCCGGAGGGAACGATTACATGGAGTAATAGAGGAAGCCTAAGTACGCTTGACTTAATATTCCTATCCAAGGAGCTCGAATACCCGGTCACAACGTTTTATGGCCTATGCTCGATTACAACCTAAGGCATAACATCTTCAATTAGGGTCTACAATTCATGGATATTAGATAATATAAAATTGAGGCTCGGCAAGATATACATACAGGGGCTAATTTTGATTCGAGAACAGTTGTTTGTTTACTTAAGAAGCTGGAGCTGCGCTTCTGTGTGAGAGTTCTCCAGCTTCGCAATTTTGTATTTTATGATTAGTTTAAATCGTACTTTAGTTAAATCTTTAAACTTCTTTGATTTTCAATTATTCATCCCCCTCTTAGTCCTCAGTAACCGCAATTACCTAATGGCCAGGTTAAGGTCTACTTTGAAGGCCCGGAAACGAAACAGATTATGGATAAACAACGAGAGTGGACCCCGAAATTGTCGGCCACTGCACAGATAGCTAGTCCAACATATTAAGTTCTCGTCCACGATATACCTTTTTCCTTCAACCCAGAGAACCACGAATAAATTAGTGAGTTTGAGAAAGCATATGGAAGGTATATCCAAGGCACTGGAATACAAAGTACCGCCTGGCCCAGAAGGAACAACAGACAAGGAAAATCAGCGGGGTTATTGATTGTCTGGTTTAACGATGCAGAATGTGCAAATAAGGTAATCGCAAAGGATCTAATGCGGGGTTACGAGATAAAAACTATAGAGATTTTCAGATCGGGCTTCCGGATCATGCAGTGCTACAACTGCCAGAAGTGCGACAAAATTGCCAGGAATTTCTCTGCGGAGCCAAAATGTGGACATTGTGCTGGAGGACATATTTCCAGGTCTTGTTCAGGCAAACAAGAAACTTGATGTACCAACTGTAGTAAAAAACACCCAGCATGGGGTCAGACTTGCCCGATCAGAATGGCTGCGAAGACACGGGCAGTTAAACAACTGAACCTAAGATCTTGGAAGATTTGCAGCTCAGGAACCCCAGAAAGTATACCAGAACACTGAATGGCAGATAGTGGGATTCAAGAAAAAAAGAGCTGGCACGCCAATAGTGGAAATTACCAATCCAATAGGCGAAGGCATCGTCCGTCGAGGACCTGAAAGACCTCGAAAAACTCCTGCATTCTCAGACATCTCAGAAACCTGGAAAAAATTGCTGGACTCATCAAATGCGCCTACCTCATTCTTACAGAAAGAAAATGAACCCTAGACAGTGACACGGGAGAATACGGTAGAGTTAAGCCGGGCACCGGAGTGCGAAATTTCCTCATGAAGGGCTCTCAAATTCTGAATATTACGCAGTATAATGTCAATAAGAGTAAATACAAAGTTCAGCAACATTTTCTCCAAATGCTAGATCCCCTGAAGCATCACGTGGTTGCCTTACAGGAGCCATTGTATCACCCGATAGAACGTACCACAGTCAGGCACCCTGCCTACCATCTAGTCTTTCCAGATGGCCAGAAAAGTAGAACCTGCATATATGAGAGTAAATATCTGGTAGTTGATAAATGGAGAAAGGAAAAAACTCCAGAAGAAGCTTGTGGAGATAAAACCTCTATTAGTCTACACACCGACAGAGGCAAAATAATTATAAATAAAATTTACAACTAACCCCCCTCTCTCACAGTAGTAACGACTTAGGAACTCTAAAGTTTCTCAAGGAACTCCTCTAAAGAAGGACAACATATCCTGGTGGACGATTTCAACCTCCACCATCCAAGATGGGGTGGCCAAACAGTGCTCAGTCACCATAAGCTTTCCGAAGACTTACTTGTTATTCTTGGAAGCAAAAACATGGAACTAGTTCTTCCGAAGGGTACAATCACTTTGAGTAATAAGGGAAGCTGTAGCACGCTAGGCCTTATATTCGTCACAAAAAACCTGGAAGTTACAATCACGATATGCCCACCGGCCAATGAGTTTGAGGTATCTTCAGATCACATCCCAACTTCTACAGAGATGCTAGTCCAATATGACTCTCAAGAAGAGCAAGCTCCTCGCCCTCAGTGGAAGAAAGCGGACTGGGAAGCCGTTAATAGCACGCTGACCACTAAGCTTCGGGTACTGGAGTGGAAGAGGCTTTTTCTAAATTCTCAAGAGACGATTGATCAGAGAGTGACATCTATAACCCAAGCTATCAAGGCAACAATCAAAGAAACGATACCCAATGCTAAGCCATCAAGTTTTGCTAAACCATATGTTACGGGCTAAGCCCGATAAAGTGTGGCTGGGCTGATCAACTGGCCCATCCGGAACACGTGACTCGGATCGTCCGTCACCTATTGGTTAGGCAGGGGTGCATGATAGACGCGTCCCACATAGTCAGAAACGAGCAGGGGATTCCTACGATAACTACTAGAACTCTTTGGAGGTTTCTAGAAAAACTATCCTAAGTAATTCTATCACCATCAACATCAGGGAATAGGAAAAAGGAAAGAATATTCTAGTAGTTGTAAGGAACATATAAATACTGGTATTGCCAGCACAAGTACATATTTCCTCTCCATAGATTTAATATTAAAACTTATTTGTGGTATTACTTTCGTGCATCGTACCGATTGGCCTTAACCCTTAGCATATATTAAATCTCTCTCCTATTTCTAGGTAGTTCTCCGTGGGGTGTAGTCCGGAGAATTTATCTCCCTCTCTATTTTTTTTTTAAAATAAAATAAAATAATCGTTCTAGGGCAGAGTTGTATGAGGTTTTCTGTTCCGGAGTCTGATCGAAGCTCATTATCGCCAAATTCTTTTTACAGTATTGAGGAGCAAACTATCCAAGAGACTTCAGTCCTTCACAATAACCCGATTAAAATGGCGGAGTCTTCAAGTAGTCGGAGTAGAGAAGTAGATATGATGACGGAAAATTCACGGGATGAGCGAGCAAATTCATCAGTCGAAGATCTTCAGGAATTAGTAAGACTTTTAGTTGGAAGGAATACTCAAACAAATCACGCTTCTCCAGGTGCCACTAGAAGAGATGCCTCACTTGCGAAATGGGATGGTGAGCAAAGGGAATTCCCGTTCTACATTCAGCTACTTGAGGCAAGAATCGAGGAAGAGTTGGATGGTGTAATTTCGGATAAATCAATATGCCTTGACATGGTGAACTCTCTCCCGGTAGATAAGCGACCTCGGGTGGCGGGGTGGTTCAACGAGAGGACGGAAGATAAGAATTATAACTGGAGACAACTAGTTCAACACTTCAGAAGTCAATTTGAAGATAAACAAGCCAGGTTAGCAGTATCCGAAAAACTGCTCCGGATGGAACAGAATGATCACCAGTTCTTCGGTGACTTTATTAAGGACTTCGAATATCAGGTCGCTATAAGTGGCGGTAATCGTACATGGACTCCTTCTTCCAAAGTTAATATTCTAAATGCTGCAATTAATGACTCTCTGCGGAAGGCCCTAGTTCCAGTAAAGCTACCTTCCGAGGACGAATACTCTTCGTGGGTGGCAGAAGTCAAGGAAGTAGCCGACAAGCTTGAAGCTTTGCCAGATTATCGCCCAAAGGGAACAACAAGAATTTCTACCAGATTAGGCCCTCCCAAATCGGGCAGTTTTCTTTCGAAAAGCAAGGAGCCAGCGAAGGATTCAGATGGAGATATTGTTATGAAAGATATTGACTCTATCATATCAGCACTATTTAGTATATTGAAAGACTTCAAAACTGAAACACTGGCCAGTGTCAACCCCCGAAGTAACCTCCGTCCCAAACAAGAAAATCATCAATCTGGGTCTGGATCGTTCAAAAGACCACCGGCCCCTTGGAGATCAAAAAAGGATTTTGAGCGATTAATAGAGAAAAATCTGTGTATGCGGTGTACTCGACCAGGGTATTTAGGAAAGGACTGTAAAAAGTTTAGTAGAGCCAAGCGCCCTGGATCTAATGTAAATGCGACAGATATAATGAAAGAGGAAATGGAAGAAGAAAGTTCAGATTCGGGAAACGAGGAGTCCTTAGTGAAGTCGCGCTCAGGGGTAGAAACAAGGCTTTCAGTAAAAGGACAAATGCTTATAAAAGTTTACAAAAACTTAATAGTTAGCCATTACTCATAGATTGTTTAATAAATACATGTTTTAATACCCAGGCTATGATTGATACCGGCTGTCTATGTTTTTCCGTAATTAATGAAAGTCTTGTGCGCAAATATGGTTTATACTCTGAAAAGATCCCAACTCGTCATTTACGACTGGCTGATGGAAGTAAAGCGGTAGTAATTAAGCGAATAGCGCATATTAAATTGGATATTGACGGCAGAGTAGAGCAAATTTGGGGTTACGTAATGCCGAATTTGTCTTTTCCAATAATATTGGGCAAGCCATGGATGGAGTATAACGACATCGTCTACTCTGCGAGGCGGAGAATCTTAAGGATAGGAAGTCAAAAAATGGGATGGTTATTCGCGCGAGCGGTTGGTACGAGAAAGACGCACCAGAAAAATTCAAAACACGTGTTGCGTTATTGAGTAGCGACAAATTGTTCGAAATTTCACAAGTCGACAATTTAAAAATGGCAGCTCACCGACCCAAGTTGAATAAGCTGATAATTGGAGCTGTCTCAATTCATGATATTACTCGAGCTTTGGAGCCTAAGAAAATATTGTCACATCAGAAAACCAAGGAAATGCTCCCGGAAGAAATTCGTAAATATGTTGGTTTATTCTTAGATGATAAATTACAGAATAATAGTGCTCTTCCTCCTCATCGGCCAGGAATAGACACTAAGATTAAATTAGTCAAAGATGATAGGGGTAAAGAATCAGAATTACCGTGGGGTCCCCTGTATGGAATGTCGCGAGATGAGCTTCTGGTGTTAAGAAAAACCCTAACAGACCTTCTGGATAAAAATTGGATCAGGGCTAGCAGTTCGCCAGGAGGTGCACCTGTTCTATTTATCAAGAAGCCTGGAGGTGGACTCCGATTTTGCGTCGACTATCGGAACCTAAATACCATCACTGAGCGTGATCGTTATCCGCTGCCCTTGATCAAAGAAACAATACAAATGTTGTCAAATTCTAAATGGCTATCTAAGGTTGATGTTCGTTCAGCATTCCATAGGCTCCGCATATCTGAAGGTGATGAATGGAAAACGGCATTTCGAACACGATTCGGATCCTATGAATGGTTAGTGACCCCTTTTGGTTCAGCGGGAGCTCCATCAGCATTTCAAAGATGGATCAATCAAGAGCTGGACGATCTCTTGGGGACTACTTGCTCAGCATATGTCGATGATTTAATAATATTCTCCAACGGAGATTTATTCGACCACTGGAACAAGGTTAATCAAGTATTAGAAAGGCTAAATAAAGCAGGTCTTAAACTAGATCCGCAAAAATGTGAGTTTGCAAAGAAAGAAATCAAATACTTAGGTTACATAATCAATGT
>CACM01002956.1:0-10134 GCA_000208805.1 Erysiphe pisi
CAAATTTGAAAGGATAGCTAATCAAACGTCTTTTTTTTTATCGCAAGCTATGTTTTAAGGTGCACATTTGGCACGCTAAAAGCAAAGTTCTTGCTCGGAGATAGGCATCTCGAATGCGTGTCATATTATTCATATTGACAAATTCACTCACTACTTTCTCTTATTCCCTTTATACCACATCATATTCTCGTCATGCATGACTTTTTTTTTCTCCTATTGATACACTGGAAGTCGTGATGAATAGCCCTTTACCCCCTCCCTTGTAGCTATTTTAATGTACAGAACTCCCCGTGAACGATCACTTCCTCGGAACATGCTTCCCCATCTTTTAGTTGCACAGTCAGGACATGGCCACTTTGCGGCATACCGTCGCTGTTTCCACCACAATGTTGCTACCTTGATATGCAGCTACGATCAATAAATATCACCTGCTCAATTTATTCGCTGCAGAATTTATGCCTCATTAACACTCAATCTAGGGAAATGAATGACACTACAAACTTTTACAAGAAAACTTCTTGGACACAATATTTCAAAAAAGTTCAAAGAATTTTTACGGATCATAGGTTGCTTCGAGAGCCAACCATCTCATGGATCCTAAGCTGGACACGAGGTCAATACACTTAAATATGGTATTCAGAACCAATATAAAAAGGGAAATGTTAAAACCATCCCATATCGATTCAATTAACGCACACCCCTGGTATTCTAAATCCACTTAGCAGTGTAATTATCAACTTTAAGGTTCGCCTAATAAGGGTCTTTATTGTCAGGCTGCCAGTCACTACAGCAACTTTGGGTAAACATCGATTCAAGTTATTTTTTGCTTACTACTAGTGCAATCTATTTCTCTATGAGCCGGAGAAACGTGTTTTAAATGTGCAAGTTTTAACCTTCTTTTAATGTGAAATTAATGTGTACTTTGGTTCATACAACAATGAGGAATTTTACGTGGAGATTATTCATTATATACCGTATGAAGTACGAATCAATGGGTTGAAAATTATTTAAATGTGGTGAGGATTACAAAAAAAGATATTTACTCGTGAAAGGAATCTATAAAGATGGTCTTTCTTTATATACTTATTATATTTATTATTAGTATTTTAAGATCATCAAGGTTTTGTTCTTGTTCTTGTTATTGTTGTTGATTGTTATTACTATTGTTATTAATGCTACTATTGTTAATACAAGTTATGAAACCACCTTGTTTGGTTTCCACAATACGGTAACTAGCACAATCACCTTGACCCGATGCGGCACGATTATAGGCTTCAGGACTACGATCACATAAAATATTGAGATCTGCTGTACTTAAGATCTCATCGCCACCTTTGTATTGGTAAACGAGGCCATCTTTAAGCAATAAAGCTTTCAAAGTGTCCTCAGATAGACTACTGCCATTACCATTGCTACTACTACAATTATTTTTGCCATCATCATCATTATCCTTGATAGAAGGATTGACACCATTATCATGATTTGCACTTCCTTTTTTGGTTGAAGAGGTAGTCAGTGATGTAGTGGTTCGAACCATACTTTTATAATCTCCTTTTTTGATTACTAGCTTTTCCAAGCGACGTTTGGCATCAGCAGACAAAAGAAGATCCTCTTCAACGGTTCCTCGAGTGGCGAGACGATAGATAATAACTGGGTTTTTCTGTCCAATACGATGGGCACGATCTTGAGCCTGAAGGTCTTGTTGTGGATTCCAATCACTATCATATAAAATGACTGTATCAGCACTAGCAAGATTAATTCCTTGTCCACCAGCTCGTGTGCTAAGGAGAAAGATTCGATAATTAGGATCTTCGTTAAACAATTTAATCTGTTCTCGTCGTTCTTCTTGACCAACACTTCCGTCTATCCGACAAACATTCCAATTACGTAGTTCACTAGTATAATCTTCTAAGATATCAAGCTGTGTTTTGAACTGAGAGAAGATAAGAACTTTGCTGCCACGTTTAAAAAGTTCAGGAAGTAAACGATCGAGAAGAAGCATTTTACCTGATGAAGTAACAAGTGATTCGTCAACTTTCTGATCTAGGTTAAGAGCACGGAGACTATAAAAATTATATGGAGAGTTGCACGTTAAACGAAGTTGCATAATAGGATTTCCTAGCTTTTTATTGCTGATTTCTCGTTCTACATTCCCAGTCAGTGAGCCATATAATACTTGGAGAGAACATATTCTATAACACTCACTCGCAATCTCAGTAACCTTAAACATCTCAATTTCTTCTTGATCTTGTTCCTTTGTGATGGCTTCCTCGGTTGTAGCCATCTCCTCAATTAGTTTTGCTTCAAATTCATCGTCACTAAGTGCATCTTCGTCAGACGATTTTGCCTCAGCATACGTTACTTGCTTCCTTGTCTTCCGTCGCGTATCAGAAGTGCTTGGTGTTGAAGACTTATGAGGTTTACTAGCTTTGGCTTGCCTAACTAAAATTGGCTCCTGAGCCTTTCGCTTTTTGTTGGTTGTCTCACTTGCTTTGATACTTTGGTTGCTCATCATTTTTTCAAATGCATTTTTGGATTTTTTATTATTTGATGACTTTCTGCGTTCATTTCTATTTAACCTAGGGCCAGGGACGTCTTCTATCCGTGAACAAGTATCATTCGAATCTACTAGATTGACTTTTGGTAAGTGTTTAGGTATAAAGTTCTTTTTCAACTGAATCATCACTAATTCTACAAGATAATTTCGGGTATCAGCTGTCTTGTTACTTATAATGTTATAAAGATCTGTTTGTTGCTTCGTCATAGGCGCATATAAAATGTATTCTCTCTTTTTAGGGAGCAAATGTTCTACATCTGCTTTTACACGACGAAGTAGAAGTGGCTGAAGAATCAGATGAATTTTTTTCACCAATTCTTGCTTCATTCGATCTTGCAAAAATTCTTCGGTCCCTTCTTCATCTTGAAGATCACTCGAAAATCGAACCATGACTCGAACTGTTCCCAATTGACAAAAATATTTGGAAGTAAAAAGTTTAATAAGGACCATAATTCTTTGAGATTATTCTGTAAGGGTGTGCCTGTTATTAGGAAACGAGTGACAGATGTGAATGTTCTTAAGATACGAAAGAATTTAGAGTCGGAATTTTTGAGTCTATGACCTTCATCCTATACTCTAGATCAGTAGCTACAATTTTGTGAGAAAATGAAAAGGTATTAATATATATGTAATTACTATAATAATAATTTCCCAATTAATTTTTGACAAGCTCAATGCATCTCTAATGACAATCTCTGGAGTTGACAAAACAACTGGAAATTTCTCGTTGACTCGGCCACTAATAATGTTTTTTTTCAGCTTCTTATCAAGTGTTATCTTCCTTTCTGATGGCGTCCCATGATAAAATGCAACTGGTATGCTAGGTACCCATTTCTTGAATTCCTCTTCCCAGTTAGAGAGAGTACTGAGAGGGGCTACAATAAGATGTGGCCCCAAATAGTTTGCATCTTCTCGAAATTTGGCTAACAATGATATAGTTTGAATTGTTTTTCCCAAGCCCATTTCATCAGCTAAGATTCCAGACATGCCTTGAAGACAAATCTCAAACATCCAGGTTAGACCTTCTAACTGATAATCTCTCATAGTGCCACCAACCATACAGGCTGGTTGTTTGGCTAATTCCAACTCATGTTCTCCCAAGACCTTTTGGTCAAATCCACTGCCAACACGCCCCAGAACTTCTGTCTTTTTAGTCAATATTTCAGAAAACTTCGCGCAACTAGCTAGAAGATCATCAAGTTGCTTTGCCTTTGCTTCGCGCTGAACTCGTGTTTCGTGGTTTTCTTTTTTCTTTTTTGCAGCTAGTTTTTGTCGGCGCAATTCAATCTTCTCATTCTCAAGTTTGGCCTTTTGTTCCTCTTTATCAAAGGCTTCTTGTTTGTGATCTTTAAAGAAAAAGTCACTAGCGGCTTCATCATTATCCTCTTCTAGGGTTCTAAAGTATGATATTGGCGAAGCTTGTTTAGAAGACATGCTATTACGTGAAAGCGCAATAAAATTGCCGGATATTCTTAAGTCCTGGTCTTCCAGATATATTTTTTAGCCATCTAGTTTGACTAGGTAGGCTATGCATAGAATATCCAATCTCTTTACTAATAAAAATTCATTGTCATCAAATATACATATCTATGATGACGATATCTTTTGCTGGGTGTGACGCGTCAGAACGCGATGTTTGCAAATTGGCCAAATCATCCTACTCCTTGTATTTATTATGTGGAACCTCCTTTATTTTGACACCCGGATTTGGTCTCATTTGGAATGTAAATCGTCGATTGGTTCACAAATTTTAATGCATTTTATCTTTTTGTAAAAACGTACTAAATTTAAAATTGCCAGGCGTTAATTATATACAACACTTAGCGAAGGCAAGATGGATATTACTCAAGAAACTCAAGCTCCATCGACGAAAACGAGCAACCTACCACCACCTACACCCAATATTCCCCCAATCCCCAATCCCCCTCCCCTCACCACTCCACCTACGCCAACGTCTCAACCCCAAATTCTTAACAGTACTACAGCTAGCAGCAGAAAGATTCTCAAGCCTGCTGTCCCTACTAAGCGCCCGATACCTGAAAGGCCCCTACCTAACAACAAAAATGTATCTGATGTTGCAAACGCGTTTCTTCCTAGGGAACTTGCTGAAATAGTTACGACCCGTCAGCGTTGTGAACGTGCTTGGCATGCGCGCCTGATGATATGTACAACAATACACAGCAGCATTGAAAGCACTTTGTCGAATTTTTCAAACGAAATCGAAAAAGAAGAAGCTGCAGCCTTCAAGACCTACATACAATTAGCCATTGCTAATTTTGCGGCACTAGACTCTTCTCCATCTCCTCTTCAAATTCCTGCACATACTCGTCCAACGAGAGGAGGTAGAAATAGTAAAGATAAAAATTCTATGAAGAAAGTTTCTATAGCAGTACCACATAGACCCATGGGCATTGATTCAAACAGAGAAGCGTTAGAAGAATCACAAAACCTGTCAAAGACTTCTCAGATGGAAAAAAACACATGGGCTACAGTGGCTCGAGCTGGCCAGAAGAAAGCTCGAGTAATTTTGAGTAACAGAATACAAGTAAACTCAACTGGTCCAATGGGTAGACAATCCTTTCGTCCGGCCTACAAGCACACATCAAAACATCAGCTTCCCCAACTACGGCCCTTTCAGACAAAAGACTTTTTGTCCGCCTCCCACAAGAGCATGATTATCGAAAACTATCGCCCGCAGGCATTAAAGAAGTAATTGTCAAAAAATTACATATCTCTCCTTCCCTCATTGGTAGAATAAAGCCTGTACACTCAGGTTTCGCTCTAAGTCCTTGCAGTGCAGAAGCTTGCCAGGAAATTATAAAAGCTGARAACGGTCTCTTTTTGTCGGGGGCGAAGTTGGAATCAGCTACTAATTGGGWCTCAGTACTGGTCCCAACAGTACCAGCTTTTGTTAGAATGGAACAAGGAATAGTAGAAGTGAGCAAAGACATGCTTTCKGACGAGATTGAGAGAGTATGCTCAATGCGACCGGCTCATTTAAAACTCTACGGTCGAAATAATGTAGAAGCGCCACACAGAACGTGGTTGGCTTATTTCCCAAAGGCACCACGCGGAGGATTCAGAGTATTTGATGAATCTGGAATTGTGAGACCATTTAAGAAGCAATAACCTATTGAATTCTGCAAGCGCTGCAACGGGCACCACCCGAGCAAGAATTGCTCAAGAGCACCGTCTTGCGCTAACTGCGGCTCAACTAACCATACCACAGATATTTGTATGGCCGCAACTAAATGCAGAAATTGTGGTGGTCCACATCGTGCTGATAGTCGCCGATGTCTAGTCCGTCCCACGCGGTCTGGTGTACCGACTAAAGAGCAGTTGAAAACTTACCGCGAAATGGGGGAAAAAGAATATAATGCTGTACAGCGAGCCAAAGTTGCAGAAGAAAAAGCTGCATCTATTGATAGAACTGAGATCAAATTAATAAGCAGCTAAGTATCAGAAGAAAATATGACTCTTGACAATTCCCAAGCGACCCCTGTCGAAGATACGACGGCTGTCGCAAGTCGTTTATGAAGGGCAACCCACGGGGTTGCTTTCCCCTCCAGGACGTACTCAAGTTCATGTCTATTAACGTTGGAAGGGGAGGAACCACGCATGACATTGCGTTAGCTCGGGCCTGTGAATTAAGAATAGATGTCTTGTTGATACAAGAACCTTGGTGGACTGAGCACACTAAGACACACCCGTTCTTTGATCTTCGTCTTCCTTTTGGTGGTGAAAGAAATCGGCCCAGAGCGGCTACGTATATTAGAAAAGACCCGAATAGAATAAGTTTGAGGCAATGGTACCCACCCTCACCAACAGGTGATTATTGTTGGGTGGAAGTAAACAACATAATGTTCTTAAATGTCTACAAAGCAYCACATGATTCCTGTGCTGTACAACCACTCCTTGACTGGACACCCTCCTCTAGAACTATAGCAATTGGAGACTTTAATTCAGTCTACTGGGCCTGGCAACCCAGTGCAAACATCTTCTACGGCCAAGGGGAAGAAATTAATAGATGGGCTGAGCTACATAAATTAAACCTGCCTTATAGTTGGCGAACCGACACACCGTGCTGGAAATACACTCGACTTAGCATGGACGAATGTGAAGGATACATTGGCTTGGGTCTGCAAAGAAGAATGCATGACCAGCAACCACCTTCCAATCTGTGGCTTCGTCCCTAATCCTAAAGCAGCGAAGGTAAATTCCCTTAGCTCTGAGAGGAAACTCCTGATATCAAAGGAGAAAATACCTCAGTTTATACGGGTAGTCTCGCAATGGCTTCCCCCGATCCCTACTTTATCAACAGTAGAGGAGACGGAAAAATTCGCTCAGGACATATGCCAGGCATTAACTAATTCTTTGAAAGCAGTAGGGAAGCGACCCAAGAAGAAAAGCGGAAGAAGAGCTCCTTGGTGGACGCCCGAATGTAAGTTCGCCCACTTAGATTACCAAGAAGCAGCGGAAGAATCGGTGCGCGTTATGCGGGCAAGGAAATTTAGAAGTACAGTTGCCTCAGTTAAGAGAGAGCACTGGAAAAGAAGAATAGATGATATGAAATCCTCTGATGATGCCTACAAACTAATGCGTTGGGCGGCACCTCGATATCACAATATTACACCTCCCCTACGACATGAAGGCCAATTTATAGCAGATCAGTCTGAACGCGCAGTAATACTCAGGGACTGTCTATTATCACGCTTTTCGTCATCTGGTGACCTCTCTCCCTGCACAGTTGTAGGAGAAGCACGAACTCCTTGGTCTGAAGAACTGACAGAGCTTGAAGTAAGGACTTGCACAATTGGAAGCGGCAACACCAGCCCAGGGGCAGACGGGATCTCTGTCGAGTTACTAGCAACTTGTTGGAAAAATATAGAACTTCATGTGACTCAACTCTTTCGTGCATGTCTCAAACTTGGATATCACCCCACCTGTTTTAAACTTGCAGAGATAGTTTTCCTACCAAAACCAAGACGAGACCTATCAACAGTAAAAGGGTGGAGGCCGATTGCTTTATTGTCTTGTCTGGGGAAAGGATTAGAGAGGTTACTGGCAAAGAGAATGTCTTATCTAGCCATAATAACAGAAACTGTAAGTCAGCAGCAGTTTGGCGCTCTTCCCAAACKTTCGGCAACGGATCTTGTTTCTTGCGTGGTGCATGACGTTGAGGAGGCCAAAACACAAGGATGGGCTTCTACACTTGTAATGCTAGATGTCGAGGGGGCGTTTGATTCTGTTCTACATAATAGATTGATTTGGCCGATGCATGCGCAAGGGTGGCCAAATTCAATCCTCAAGTGGACTAAATCGTTTCTCAAAAATCGTCAAGCACAAGTGCGATTCGAGGATGGAGTAACGGAAGCTAAAGAATTGGTCTGTGGGGTTCCTCAGCGATCGCCTATATCTCCACTACTATTCCTTCTGTATATGGCAGAACCAATGAAGAACGGGAATGCCATCGCCCGCTCTAGCTATGCGGACGATATTGGAATTTTAGGTATTGGTCGGACGGTTGAAGAGTCTGCAGCTGCAGCTCAGAAGGAAGTTAATAGTCTTATAGAATGGGCAAATGAAAATGCAGTCCTATTTGACGCCAAAAAGTCAGAGGTAGTCCAATTTCCTGGACACAAAAGAGAAGAAACTGTCGGAATCACAGTGAATCGGAAAACKATATCACCGGCTGAACATATCCGGTGGCTGGGTGTGCGTCTTGATCCTCGACTTTCATTTAAACACCATGTGACAACCTGGAGTGCTAAAGCACTCTAGCACATCATATGCGAGGATTAAACTCTGTGCAAAGAGGAGCGGCGCCAAAAGCAGTAATAGCTGCAGTTGATACATGCATTGTACCGGTGGCAACTTTTGGAGCAGATGTGTGGTGGCCAGGATTATCTAAACCAAAAGCAAATGGGATAATAAGACCTTCCATAACATTTCATTGTGGTCTTATCGATAAGATCATACGTATGGAATTAAGAGCTGCATTGCCCGTCTGGAAGACTATTCCAAATGTGGTTTTACATAGAGAAGGGGGCATCCCTCCAGCCCATATCTTATTAGAAGGCTATCGTTTACGTCTAGCCGCTCGTCTTAACACTCTTGATGATCGACACCCTCTTCGGAAGAGAGCGAGTGTGTGTCCTAATTTGGGAACACTGAAATATAAAAAAAGGTCAAGACTGTTAAGAAGGCCAGAAATTCGGATGTCTCGAATTACAACGAGCATTAAAACAACTCCCACAAGGTGAAGCCGCGGAGACAATACCAGCGCCCGTCAATTTTACACCTCTTGGAACAAAATCAGACGGCATCAAGGAATACCAACAATGGTTGAGCACAATTACCCCATCAGACATCAGCGCATATTCGGATGGGTCATCAGAGGGCCCCGGTTGTTCATCCTGGGGGTATGTTTTATAACGAGGAGGGACAACTTTCCATAAAGAAAATGGCATATTGCATGGAGGGGAGGTGTATGATGCAGAGATTTTTGGCGCCACAATTGCACTCCGAGCTGCTATGTCCATGAAACAAAATAGCGAGAAAATATATGTTCTACTTGATAATCAGGTGGCGGTGATAGCTCTACAAACAGGAATATCTTCTTCCAGTATTCGGCTTACAAACCTATTCCACAGGCTAGCAAAGAATGTGGAGGCAGAATTCAAATGGGTCCCAGGACACTCCAAAATAAGAGGAAACGAAGAAGCACGTGCTGCTCTCAGAAGTCTGCCTGAGAGAAAAAATCAGCCGAATCTTATTACTGCAGCCCACTTACGTTGACTCATGCAGCAGCGGCAGCAAAATTTGGTGGAAATATAGTGGTCTGACGTCTGTCCAGCTCGCTTTCAAGACCTGGACTTACAAATGCGCCGTAGTAACCCACTCAAATTAGCATTACCACGGCAGCTACTTCATAAATTGATAGCTGCTAGAACAGGAAATAGTGACTTCGCGGCATGTTATCGTCGCTTAAACCACAAAGACGCCAACCTTGAGTGCGTCTGTGGACCGGAGACTACTCCTACCCACTTTATCCGTTGTCGACGGCACGCAAACCAAATGCGTAAACTCATAGATGGAATGAATATAGATTCTTTTAGACAACTCCTTGGGCATAATTGCTTCAAGAAATTCACCGAAATTTGCGCAGATCACAGGTTGCTTTGGTGACCAAATATCCAACCCATCTTCAGCTGGACGCGAGGAGAGTGTATAATGAAATGCCAATTTTTGGAATGGCGGGTCATAGCTTGGTGTGAGAAATGCTGAGATATCCCTATTATTTGTTACTTTCTTATCTTTTCTTTTACTTTTCCTTCCTTTTTCTAGTTTTTCATTATGTTTACAAACCTTACATTTCATGTAAATGGCGGGCGTGAACGAGTAGGGCGTATGCCTAGGGCCTAAAATAGAATAAATAGAATAAATAGAATAAATAGAATAAATAGAATAAATAGAATAAATAGAATAAATAGAATAAATAGAATAAATAGAATAAATAGAATAAATAGAATAAATAGAATAAATAGAATAAATAGAATAAATAGAATAAATAGAAT
>CACM01002947.1:0-10029 GCA_000208805.1 Erysiphe pisi
ATTGCTGTAGTGGAGGGTTATGAAATGGTTGTGGTGGGGGAATGTTCGAGGGATATGATGAAGTGTATTGGGGAATATCTGGGTATTTATATGGAGCAACTGGCTCTTTTTGCTTGGAAATATCCAAGTTATGATAGTAGTCTTCAAATTTTTGTTTTTCTTCGAACTGCTAAGGCAGTTGTTGATATTGTTGGTTAGTAGAGGGTGAAATTTGAGATTCTGTCAAAAGATATTCGGTTGGATTTGATTTACTCTTTTGTATTTGAGGAGCAAATAACGAAGTCTTCATAGGCTCTGTTGTCTGTACTTGACTCATATTTGGCATCATTTATGCTAGTATTTGAGCAGAGGGTGAGGCTCTTGGAAGGCAAGTGCCGGACTGAAATGATAAAGTGCGGTCAGAACGATATTCGGGATGATAACATGAGTTAAATGGCTCATATTTGTTAATTACTTCAGCTATTTCATCATCTGTCCACTTATGTTGTGCTTCTTCGCTGGCTGTTTTTGCTAGTTCTCCGGCTATTGAAACTCGTTGCTTCTTGTAAACAAAAACTCCATTCTCACGTAATAAGTCACGTAAATCTGATGTGGCAATTTTTGCTGCTGTTTCGAACAATTCTTTTGTCCAGTTTCCGAATTGGTCGACATACGCGTCACACAGCTTCTCATCTCGATGATTTCGTCGTTTCTGTTGCTGTATGAACCGAGCAATACAACTGTTAATGTTCAACTCGGTTATTTGTTCTTTATTTTTAATATCAAATTTATAACCAGGCCTATGATGTTCATAGTCATTCATAGTCGTAATCTGGTTTATAGATATCGGTTAAAGACAATGATGCCACAGACACATTTTCAGTTGGCGATGCTTCTCAGAAGCTCGTTTGATATATAGCTATACGTTTTGGGTGAAGGTTTCAAGTTCTTAAACTTTAGTTACTGATGCGCACAAATGTGACTAAGCCTCATTAATTCGAGTTTTCTCTAATTCAATAAATGCAGTGTCTTCGACAAATGGCCTAAGGAGTGACTTCAAGTATTGACTATTTGTTAATACCTAGCTTATCTGTGTCTCCAATGTAAGAGACACTGATAAGTGATGGTACGGTAAATTAGACGCGCGTAAAGGAATAAAACAGTGTACTCATAAACAGTAATCAAAATCTACTTCTATCTAATCTTCTCTTTCTCTATCATGACATTAATTACAGATTCGGAGACGCGGTCGCGTTTCTATGCATAAATTCCTGAGGCATTAATAATAGTTTTACAGAATTGGCTTTATCCCAACACTAACTATGTGAATTGTGAGGTACACAATACTAAAATTACTGAAGCCGAAGGTATTAGAGCTCAGGATGAATTAAAAAAGTATAAATTAAGTGTTGAAAAGCCTGCAATGACAAAAGGGAAGGGTCGACCAAAAGGATCACGCAGTAAAACATAGCAGATAACATTTAAAAATAGTACCCGTCGTTAACTCTCTTCATTAGAGAATGCCCAAGAAAATCATTGAAATAGGGTGTCTTCATTAGAGAGCACTTCGACGAACGGCCTACATATCCACACGATACGTCAAAGAAGTCGTGGAGGGCGAGGAGGAGCTCGTGGGAAAACTGTTCGCTCCTCCGTGGTAGGAGTACCAGATTATATGGTGATATCCTTCGGCACTAAGAGTGTTGATTGAGCCAAGTTAGGGCACATGAGTTTAGATAAATGAAACACATCATAAAATAAAGAGATAATCCTAGATTTAGAAAATTTTGATTTGATTTGACTTAATATAATAGAGAGGCTCAGAGGTGAACTCTGATCCTCCGTTATTTATTTAGCTGGTTGCTAATTCATGTGTTACATTTATGCTTGTTAATTATGAGATTTAGTGCGATTTTACAAAATATTATTTGCGTTTTATTTTGTGAGCCAATCAGTAATTTATCTTCCAAATGCGACCAAATCTGGGAGTCAGCAAATGAGGTCTCTAAATGTATTCAAGCTTTGAAACTAATTTTTAAGCAATACGAACGTTCATCGAGGCGCGTAAATAGAGAGGATTTTTACCGCCTTGCACAATCAGGATTACAAAGACTCTAGGTCTGCCATGTTCTCATATGACTGAGAGTAGTATGGCCGACGCAAAAAACGGAGGTGTAATCAGACTTGACGACATATGTCTTTATTGGCGCTTCAAAAGCCCGTCACTGTTGCCGGATCAGTTGATGTTGATACACAACAGAGCAAGTCCAGAAGAAAATCAGTTTATTGTAAAACTCTACAGAAGAAAGAAAGAGAGACTATCTCATATCTAAATACATTGCCCATGTTTCTTGCAGCTTCTCGAAGATTCTGTTTACTCTTCTCTATGCCATTCTATACCATTCCACGTTATTCCGTGTTATTCTATAGTATTCTATACTCTTCCACAATATTCTACACTACAGTACTGGTACAACCAGTACATTTCTCCAGGGACTCGGCCCGTAACATCCTGTCGGTGATGTCAAGAAAACCTGAATAGAACCGAAACTATAGGGCGCATTTGTCCTGTCAGAGTTAGTGTAACAAACAAAATGATTGATACGGTTCCGATCTGTGTTATACTGCGAGACTACAGAGCCAATTGTTAAAGATGCTGTGAACTTGTATCGTTTCCAGTATTTTATCACAGATGGATGTATAGATTGATTTTCTATCTGTTCAAGTTGTCTGAGTATCTGGCCAGAGTTAGCTTCAACTTGGAACTGGGTAAGAGGGTTCGTTATTAGCCCGCTTAATTTGGGGAATTCGGTTGATTGCTCCAAATCTGAATGAGGCTGACTATTATCTAGACCCTCAAGTAAACTAGTGAGGTTATGTTGCTCGGAACGGATCAGAGCTTTAGAAATCGACTTTCCTATTATTGATTTTGAGCGCGCTAATTTTTTGACAATATAGCAGAAACGCTCGAGTGGAAACGACCAATTGTAACAGCTAGGGCCGTTCTTAGTTATGCCAGTAGCAAGGTGAAGTAGCCAGTGGATGTTGATAGAACATGCTGGTAAACGTCCCTTGTCACCTTTGTAATATAGTGCTTGATAGCCTTTAACAAAGTCTAAACAAGCTTGATTCAATTCAATTATCTCATGTGACGAAATAGATCGTTTGCTTGCAAGATACCACACCTCGTGCAGTTTAACAAGTTTCATGAAAGCATCATCGGCAAGATTTTCATATATTAAAGAGACTCCATATACTTCTATGAAATCTTGCCAATCTGCTGCTTTGAAAGACTTGAATTAAGCGTACCTCTTGGCTACACTTCCCAAAGCTAAGGGAACATCCCTTCGAGCGGATTGTAACACTCTATCCAAAAAGCCACTGTCACTAGTAACGTCGTTACTTAGTACATATGACATTTCATTGATGAGCTTCAGACTCAGGAAGGGCGCGTTTCTTGCTGTGCTTGTAGCAAGTCTTCTGCCGCTTACCCTGTTTATTTATTTGAAAATCACTTATAGGACGTTCAWAAGAGCATTTGCTAYAAAATCGTTTTTTTTGGGACAGCATATTTGGTGTTTAATTTGAAGTAGAAAAGTTGTATAATGGTTTTAGTGTAGGTCAAAACCGTAGATGTTATCACTAGATGCTAATTGCGACGACGATATAACTTTACTACTATAGGGACATGATTAAGCATTAAATCACATGATTATATTCCTTGCMATATYACGARTAATGCRCGGACTCGACGTTTTTTTGGAGTCGTTAACGAACTATATGCCAGATGGAGGGTTCTAGTTCGTTACTGCTTGTTTGTTTGTATTTTTATCGTGTCGGCTCTAGCCGACATCTTTTTGGACATGACACGTTTGAAGGATATCTAGAATACATGATCCTCCAATCTACAGCAGTGCCTATCCAGTACCTAACTTCTCCCAAAACGGCATCCAGTCGCTAGTTACATTAGGTTGAATAGATAGGAGCGCATTCACCGCAGCCCGAAAGCCACGAGCCGAGGGAAAACCTGACAGGAAAACCTCAACTGCTCCTCCCATACTCTTTCTCGGCTAGCAACCGCAGTCCTCCTCCAGTAAGCCATGTAACAATTTAACTTACCACCCTTAGAAAGTCCAACTAGCGCCTGACCATTTGCACCAACAGCTTATCAGAGTTTGTGAGAGTGGAAAATATAGAGCCCTTCGCTCTACATTCCATGGGTAAATCGTGGGTTACTTCGTAAAAGGGTAGCTGAGGAGAAGGTGGCTTAGAGACGAAGACGATTGAGGCCCGCGGTGATGGATGGGGATCCTGAAGGGTAGGACTTTGCGAATCTTCTTGGCTATCCCAGACAAGCAAAGCTTACTTAGCGTTTACACCGGCACCGCGTGAAGGTGAAGATTTCGAATTTGCCGGCGGCTTAAGATCGTCAAATGCGTGCTAAAGGGATTTAAAATCGTTGATATTCATATTGAAGTGTATCCGATCACTCATTTGATGGGATTGAGTCTATAAACTTTATAATCGAAAGTGAAATTGGAAAAAATCTTATACACATACAACATTTACCAAAACATTTGTACGGACGTCAACTTACAGACCATCGCCCGCCAAGACACTCTACCAGTTTCATACAGAGATTAATTTCAAGCGTTGGAGCTGTTTGAAGCTAGGTCCTGAAGAAGGATGGACGCAATCACTGTTCAATCAAGGAGTTATTATGGAAGTATTTTCGGGTAAAAAGCGGTACACAAAGTTGTCAATATAAAATGTTAAAATAGATGATTTCCATAGATTTACGCCGTCAACATACATTCTATCACCCGCCGAGACTTTCTACCGGCTTCACACAGAGTGGCTACTTCAAGAGTACAATCTCTTTAAAGCTAAGTTGTGAAGGACGAACGTTTTCACCGGTAATCCTTCACAATTAAACATATAATGATATTAAATTGCAAGTCAACATCAAAAATCTAGACCTAGAGATATTTGTAATGCTCATGTCTCTTCTTATTTTTGCACTAATCGTCGTCATTGCTTAGCGACGAGAGATTTCTTTTCGGTGCATAGAGCAGATATAGGCTGCTTGCTAGTGTGCTACCCTCTCTTTATCATTTTCGGCAATCATTTCCTTCTATGATCGTCCTCGTTGCCCATGGCGATTAACGGGAGCCTGTTGAGCGTTTGACAATGGTGCAGAACTTGATGAAGAAATAGGGCTAGAGGATAATTGCGTAGAATCGTGCGGATTCAACGGGTAAAATGGGAGAATTGGATTTATTCGCCTTCTTTCTGCCGCTTTTTTATGGGTTTTATCTTTGGAGGCAAAAAGCCTTTATAGTCGGGCTTGTTAGGACGTGTCTCGTAGAGAGGCTTATACCTCGATTTCAGCAGCACTTCACGCTTAACCTCCTTACTGACATATTTCTTTAGGCTAAAACTGGCATTGGATTTTTTTCATTACAAACTTCAGGAATTGGAATTAACTTACCACAAAATCGCCCTGAGTAATATGTTCCTATGACCACATGCCTCATTCTCTTCGTAAATTCGAATATTTCCTGGCAGATGCAGGCTCGAAGGCTGGCATTTTGGCCTCATCAACTACCGTTGAGGCTACCCAAGGCTTATGTTTCCCTTTGAGCCACGTTGCAAGCGTCGGATATATTCAGCACATATCATTAACACGCGAATTCGACTCACCAGCTGAGACTGATTCGGATAGCTCATACAACAAGTGTATTGCGGGATTTTTGTAGAAGTTTTTATGGAAATTTCGTCATGTGTACTTGACAATGTACAAATATAAGCTGCAGATACTTAGCCCGTGACTTATTATTGTCAAGTGAGTACAGTTAATGTTCTAGACCGACCTAATATAGCGCGTGCCCGGGTTCTTCGCTGCTTGACTTTTGGGCTGTTTCAAACGACGTTGTCCTATGATGAAGAAAGTAGTTTTTTACGAATGTAATAAATCCAGAACGCACAGCGATATTGATTTTATCTAGGCGATCGATGAAATAATATACATTTACTTACTTACCCTATAGCCAAAAGCTTTGTTTCTGGCAGTTAATAAACCCGTATAACTACAGCTCCCTTGAGCGCATGCACGATGGCGGTTGCGCGTTACTTAAGATCATCGAGTCATCACTACTAGTTTTACATTTAAATAAAGAAATTCTTATAACAAAAACCACTAGAACTTTATTGCCTCTTCTCGAAAATAAAGAAAATAGACTTAGTCAATAGCCGGATTCAAGAAATTGACGAAAAATTCGTCAGAAACTGAAGGAAAAAACACAACCACAACCCAATTATTAATCAATATTTATTGAGCAAATTAAACCTCTTCATAGAATTTAATATGGGGGCTTTTTTTTTCGGATCTTTCTTTGTCTTCAATGAAATATCTATCTTCGTTTCTATTTATGCTTGCGACTTGATATCAAAAGAGAGACTTTTAGAAGTATATAGCTGTATTGTTGGAAAATTTTAGTAACTCAGACACTGATTCTTGCTGGTATCATCCTCTAGATAGCTATTAATATGCTATATTAACTAATCATCAAACTACTCTCGAGAAAAAAGGTAAAAAAATTAATTGTTAAAATCGTTGTGATTGTTTTTTTTTTTCAGTGTAAAGACTCACTTAAAACATATTTTCAAATGGAATTTTCTTGAGTTACTTATGTTGAAATAGAGTTAATTCAAGGAACACATATTACTTCGTCGTTTTAGGTATACAAAGCCGTGTAAAGGATCATTGAATCAAATAGAGAAAATTTCTTCAAAGTTTAACCTTCTAATGAGAAGAGCAAAAGCATTATTTTATTAAATTATGGAATTCATAGAATACATCCGAGCCTTTTAATAGACACAAATATTTACATTTTTAATACTCTTGAAGTTTTTTACAACACATTTAGCATAAAATGGTAGAAAAGAGAAACACCCTACGCCAATACGACCGATGATAGGCCTCTGATCCCAATATTAAAATATACATCCAGAACTACATAGTCCATATTAATTCATCATCATAGTCAAGAAATGCTGTTACAGATTTTTGAAAGCATTTTGTCTTTGTGCTTTCTCAAGTAGTAAAGTTATTCATGCAAACTTTAGTGAGGCTTCCTCATCTATAGCACGAGGAAATGTTAACTGATTAACATCTTGTGGAGTCCGCCTACTATTGCCCACCCTAAGCATCTCAAAGCATTAGGGTCATTAGCTTTGACAATTGTAGGTGCGGGGAGCATGGGATTTAATGGATCAACTTGGGCAGCATCTTTTGCAGCTTGTTCTATTGCATCCATTTCTTCTTTACAATCCTGATGGTCGAGTGGACAGACCACGATCGGGTGGCGCAGCGTGACGTCTCTTGCTCCGGATAAATAGGCCTGAATCCATTAGCTAGTAAAGGGATGAAGCAAAAGGGCAGATTGTACCTTGACCCTAAGAAAAAAATCTATCTTGTATAGCGTACTGGATGTGGTAAAACTGCCAACTAAAAGTAAGGGAAAAGCGGATTTACCTCGTCGTATGAAACCGTCAATTGCATTTCGAGGATCTTTTAATGGGAATGTTAATACTAGGTTTGCCATATAACCTGTCTCAGGGAGCCGAGCACCCACTGAATGAGTATGCTTAGCAATCTCCTTAACCCTTCTTGTTGGTTCATCTCCCTCCGGATTAAATGTAATCTCTTCTTCAATGGATACAGTGATCTTTTGGACAGACACCTTCCGCGCCTTGTTAATCCAATCGAGGTTTGGTGAAAGCTTGACATAAACGCTAACGAGATCCAATGGTCCATAAGAGCAACGTGGTAATGAGATTCCAAGCGTAACCAGGTGATCCGAAGTCTTCTCTGCAGACTCAGGTCGATTATACATGCCAAATGTCGATAATGTATCATATCTCTGTATAGGTACTGGAAAGGCATACTTCTTCTGGTCCTGACCCTGTTGAACCGTCACAACTAGCTCAAAGAAAGTTTCTGCCGTTCGACTGGGTAGTTGTAATGACGCAGGTGGGATCCGCCTATAGCTATCCTGGCCTTCCTTTCCAAATGGTATGAACAGTACAAAAGGCAAGTCCATCAGCACTACACTTTCTGACTCTTTTCTTGAAGAACATCGGAATAAGAGCAATTCCTTTCCGACAAGGTCTGAAATTTCTTTACGAGGTGTGCCTAAGTTGTTTTTTTGCGATTGACTCGGCTGAGGGATGTATAGTTTCTCGTCTGAGTAAACAAATACGCACTAATGAGATTGCCACAGGCGCTGAAATTCCAGTGAGGGGCCGAATTTCTACCCTACCCTCAATGCGGGGCTACCCGAAATGTCAATGAATCTAATCAAGTCAAGAGACAATAGCTCCTTACTTACAAGCGTTGCAGAAATTCCAGGATATCCAACGAGGAAATTACTATTTGGCGGACCGGAAACTCTCACAAACGCTGCCATTATCTTAGAGGTAGAGACAATCTTGGTACTATCAGCGCTAGATTGAAATCTGATGGGCGCAGTGACTCTGTCTTCTGACCGAAGCCTTTATTAAAGGATAATATCCTCTGGATTGTGCAGATTTATAGCATCTGGATTTTTGTTAAATTCGCAAGCATGTTAGACGGCAATTCTGCGATATGAAATTTCCCGAAGAGTCAATACCTCGCTAAGAGCGGACGGCAGCTTGGCTAATTACATCATTATCATCATTTGTTGTTGTAATTTACAAGACGGTTGCTGGAGAAATTTACGTCAAGTAATCTTAATAACTCGTTTGTTTTGTCGTGCCTAGTAGCAATTAATTATTCATGTCTCGGGAATCAAAATCATTTGGGCCCTAAAAACCAGAAAATTCAAATACGACATACCCAACAAATTAAAACGTAGAAGAAAGCACTTCCCTATGTCTGTCACTCTACATACCAACTACGGCGATATAAAAATTGAGATATTTTGTGAAAGTGTTCCGAAAACGGCTGAGGTAGGCAAAGGATAGTTTGTGAGGAGACAATGTATCAGGAGTTGAGTGATGCAACTAATACCTGCACCTAGAATTTCTTAGCCCTTTGCGCTTCAAATTACTACGAAAATTCCCAATTTCATAGACTTATCCCTAATTTCATGGTCCAGACCGGAGCTCCGCCATCCAAGCCAAAAGGTGGTGTCTCCATATGGGGGGARGCTGTTCGAGGATGAAATCCGACCAACGCTACGGCATAATGCACGGGGAATTGTTAGTATGGCCAACAAGGGACCAAATACCAACGGAAGCCAATTTTTTATTTGTTTTCAAAAGGCGCAACACTTAGATGGTAAAAATACTGTGTTTGGTCATGTTCTTGGGGATGAGAGTTTAGATACTCTAGCGAGGATTGAGGAGATAGAGGTTGATAAGAAACATCGGCCTAAGCAAGAAATTAAAATCATATATGTTACTATACATGCAAATCCTATATCAAAGTGATAGTTTATCATTATACTGTTAGATAGAGTTTTAGAAAGCCGTAGAGGTGCGCTACTCAATGACATGGATAACTGGGCCTAATAATTAAGTAGCCTGAATTGTCCAAATGGTTAGGGACGTATAAATTTCTATTTTGCTGAGTCCAGTAGATCATGACCTAACCAACAATCGTAAAATAAGCCACTCTAGGTATTAAGCCACGAGAAGTATATCCTCAATGGCGGAGATTTTACGAAATTTTTTCATAGGCTCCCAACCCTCTCCGTCCCCTGTGCCCGTCGGTGACGCAGGTTGGACCACCAATTAGTTACAAAGCCAAATACTTACTACTTTTATTAGATTTCGCCGAGTTTGCCGGAGCACTTCTCGTTGAAACAAAGAGTTCTTTGCCCATTGATACTGCTTCTACCAGCGTTCCTGCTGTTCCTTACACAAAGTGGTACAATATTCATGAGCGACACTCTCCATCTGAATTTGTCCAGGAGGCTATAATCTTGAGCTTTCTTGTAGTAATTATTACAATCCATCTCATTGGAACAAGAATCAATCGAAAGAAGGTCAAGACTCTAATTA
>CACM01002895.1:0-10788 GCA_000208805.1 Erysiphe pisi
TTTTATAGCTCTATAAAGCCCATAACATACTTTCCCAAATTCCTTGTACCAAATTAGGATGGGAGTGTGTCTCTCTTTCACAATTTATGTATAAGTTTGTTCATTAATTCCTGGAGAAAATCAATTTGCAATTAGTCTCATATTTCGGCTTAATTCTGATAACCTGAGTGTATTAACCGATGAGGTTTGGATAGGAAAAAGCATAATAAATAGTACCGGTAAATAATCTTACGCTGAAGTTGATGCCGTTCTTTCGGGAAATCCAACAGATAAACTTGATGTTGAGGTTGAACAGATTAAAATCTTTAAGGTAAGTTACTCTAGCAACATAATGAGTAAAGTTAACATTTAAAGGCTGTGGCACGTAACTCTACGACGATCCAACGGGCTAAGAGCGCTCATGGAGCTTTAAAAGCGCAACTGGGCTTCTCGATTGGCGATCTTTCCATGGCGCTTAATTCCATTGAGCTTATACTTAAAAAATCAGTTGATTGATTGGCAGCAGAAGCTTGCTGCAGCTAAGAATATTGTAGCACATGAGCATCGAATAACGATGTTCTTCAAACTTATAGCTCGCGTGCCTGTGTATGGCCTTTGGAAAGTACTCAAGCAGTGACAAATGGTAGTAAATAGTGAGAGTCCTGGAGCCCACCTGTATGGAGCATATACTGGAGTCTGTCTTCTTCTAAGGCTACAGGTCATCCTTACTGTCACCGAATTGACGAGCTTAAATGGAGTGGCCAGGTGCTAGAGCATTGGGATCTCCATTCTCATTGGCTATATTCAAAGTCAGATTCAAACACTAGCTCTGCTCGAGAGAATGACGACATTCTTAATGATAACCATGTGAATTTTGAGGTACACAATACTAAGATTACTGAAGCCGGAGATATTAGAGCTCAGGATAAATTACACAAGTATATATTAAGTGTTGAAAAGCCTGCAATGATAAAAGGTGAGGCTCGACAAAAAGGGTCACTCAGTAAAAAGAGGCAGATATCATTTGAAAAAAAAGCACCCAGCGTTAACTCTCTTCGTTAGAGATTGCCCCCAAAAATTAATGAAATAGGGTATCTTCACATGAGAACACTTCGACGAACGGCCTACATATCCACACGATACGTCAAAGAAGCCGTGGAGGGCGAAGAGGAGTTCATGGGAAAAGTGTCCGCTTCTCGGTGGTAGAAGTACTAGATCATATGGTGATATCCTGCACTAAAACTAATGATTGAGCCAAGTTAGGGCATATGAGTGTAGATATGTGAAATACATCATAAATTGAAGAGATAATCCTAGATTTATAAAATTTTGATTTGATTTGATTTGACTTAATAAAATAGGGGGGCTCAGGGTTCAACTCTGAGCCTCCATAATTTATTTAGCTGACTGCTACTGCTAATTCATGTGTTACATTTACGCCTGTTAATTATGAGATTATGAGATTTAGTGTGCTTTTACAAATATATTATATGCGTTTTAATTTGTGAGCCAATCAGCAATTTATTTTCCAAATGCGGCCAAATCCGGGTCAGTAAATGAGGACTCTTGCTTAAATTAGCAGAGCGCTTGTGAATGTGAATATGGCTCGTGCATCCAGCCTATCCTGACACCGTTAGATTTTTGTGGCCCGAACATTCAAACTCAACTACTTTACATCGTTTACACCATATTTGTGAAAACTACAGTAAAAGTCTCGGTACACATCGACTTTACAGAAAAGTTTCACATCATGAGCGTTTCTGTGGAGTTTTTGAGGACAAGAAATGGGATCGGATCGATATTATCC
This sequence comes from Erysiphe pisi, assembly GCA_000208805.1. Classification (NCBI taxonomy): domain Eukaryota; kingdom Fungi; phylum Ascomycota; class Leotiomycetes; order Helotiales; family Erysiphaceae; genus Erysiphe; species Erysiphe pisi. The sequence goes on from CACM01002895.1 coordinate 1,787, forward strand.
TTGTTGTAGCGTAGTAACAGGGTAAGATAACAGTGGAGTCTGATTAGTCGAGATTATAGTTACATCAATTCGAAAATTCCTTATAGTCTATCCCTGCAACATGTCCAAAGAAAATATTATTACTGAAGATGAGCGGTATCGAATGTCATCTCAGTTTCGACTCTGGTCTTTTTCACCTAAGGCTCTTTACGAACTTCGTCGAATAACCAACCAAACAGCAGCAGATCGCATTCGTGAGGTGTTTCGACGCGCCCAAGCGGCTCAGAATTCTACTGGCGACGCAGAGAAAACTATTGAAAGTCCCCAAAAAAAACAAGATGTAGAATATCTCACTGTTGAAGAAGAGCTCAAACTATTGGCATTCTACTGTCGGCAAACCTTACAATTAGGCGATCATTTAAATTTGCCCTCCGATGTTAAGGTAAAACTTCCCGACCTCACCCCTAACTTTTGAGCTACCATGAGTACTGATTCCTTACATTGAGGCTACAGCAATACAATTTTTGAAGCGATTTTACATAACCAATTCATTAATGACATACCATCCTACTGATATCCTCAAAACTGCTTTGTTCTTTGCTACAAAAACCGAAAACTTTTATTTTCACTTGACAAAATTTTCTGATGCCATTGGAAAAACTAAAGCTGAAGATGTATTGGCGTCAGAATTTCTTCTTACCCAAGGATTAAGGTTTACATTTGATGTGAGACACCCTTACCGGGCTCTAGAAGGGACAATCATGGAATTGCATGCGATCTCAAAGAAAGCAATACCTCTTCTTCCAGGCAAGCCAGGAATAACCGATGATAGACCTAAAAATCTAGAACGTCGTGTAAAAGATGCACACGGAAGAGCACGAGAGTATCTCAAGACAAGTTCATTACTTACAGATGCATATTTTCATTTCACACCAAGCCAGATTATGATGGCTGCCCTCGTAAATGCAGATAAGGACCTCGCAATGTGGTATTTAGAAAAAAAGCTTTCCCAAACCGAGCCGGAAGAAATTAAGAGAAAGATCTTAAGCACAATCGATGATTGTGCTAATATGCTCAAGACTGTGGACCCTCGCGTGGAGCCATTAACTGATGAGAGAAAAGAATTACAAGGATTAGCCAAGAAATTTAAAAAAGTGTAGAAATCCAGAGAAGATAGATCTAGCAAGCCTTCAAAGGGCAAAAAGGGAGGGAGATGAAGGCTATGGTGAGAAGGCGGCCAAGAAGAGAAAATTAGAAGACCAAAGTTCAACTAAAACAGATGATATCTTTGGCCCAAAGATATCTATACCATGAACGTAACGTAGCCGGAGAATTGATAAAAATTAGTCTGGAGTTCGTAGGAGTCTAGCTAACTGAATCAGAAGTATCAATTGTTACTGATCTATCTAGATTGTTAAATTTTATAAAGTCTAGGCTTACTTGATACTAACGACATTAGAGTACTTTCATAGAACTTAGCTAAATAGTTGATCATTAGATATAATAATTTCAGATTCCACCTCAAATATTCATTCTTTCTTCCTGGCGAAATACCGTATGTTCCATTTAATTCTAAGTCTTGGTGTCCAACGTAAACACTTGAGATGGTTTTTAACTCAGCTCAGGTATCCTAAACAAAGTGTGGTTCTATCAGGCTGTACTTAAGATTCTTAATTATAACATTTTTCCATGCAAAATCTTTTTTAACGTCAACACACTACTGCAACTACAACTAACCGTTAATAGGATCAAATCCATCATCCATCATGTTGATGTCTGAGTTCTGACTTTTGATCTCTAGTTCAGCACTACAAATATTAATATTAAGAAGTCGTAGCCGAGCTTCGTGTTCATAGCTCTTTGCCATCTCAAGCGTAGATTTCTGAAGCGAATGACGAGGTAGGGAGGGAACTGATATTAAAAGCTTATCTAGTTAGCCAGATCCAAAATCTAATCAAGGCAACCCACTCTATTTTGTGTATCAATCCTTGCATTAATTTCCTTACACTTAATCATATTGATTAATTCTTTTTCGATGTCTAGACCTGGAGAAACGAACACCTTCGCAAGACTATCGATAGAAACGCATGAAAATGGAATCATATAATGAATGATACTTTTTTTTCGAATTAGACAGTAAATCTCATTAATATGATTGTGTAAGTACAAATCCAAACTATAATCGGTATGATACGTTTCTAAAATACTTAAACAATCGGAGTAACGGCCATTGATAAAGTTTGTAATAGCTCGTCTTATATGAGGCTCCAATTCTAGGTAAGATCGAAAATTTGAATTTCTGAGAACTTTCGTTTCAAGATCTCTTCTTTCTAGGGTTGCTAAAGCACAGAGACCACCATAAATGGCAATATCGTTGGCAATAAGAACGGTGTTAAATTTTTGGCCCATCCCACTTTCGGCGTTCAAAAAGCAAGTAGCAGCATTTAAGAACTTTCCGGCATCCAAGTTCGCCAAGCCTTCAATGGCACAAAGGAAAGGCTGAAGAGCTCGATCTTCTTTGCTTGATGTAACAACCTGCTTGATTTTTTGAACATTGGATACCACTGATATCCAATTTTTTTGTTCCACCGAGATCTCTATCAGATGAAGGCTTATGTCAAGGATATGCCTTGGCGAGTTAGCTTCCTGCCGCATGCGATTGAAAGCATCATAAGCTTTATTAGGATCCCCGATTGCTTGATAATGTTTACCTAAGTCTTCATTTCCCATCTATGTTAAAATTAACATATAGATACTTTTTCAAATGTAAATCAAATGTTCAAATACCCTGATGCTTTCCTTGATAAGATTATTTTTGTATTGTTTGAGCTCGGCTTCTAGACGTTGCGTCTCCATTTGAACCATTTTCTCGACATCTGATATCCATTCTGTATCTTTAGTTGCCTCTGGTTCATGAGGTGCAGTTGTTTCAAGGACAGATTGTGCCCCAAGGTAGCGTTGAACGTCCTTGCCATTCTTTGCATCGCTTATAGCAGCTTTTAAAGCTTCTATTCCAAGAATGGTAGATTTTACGCCAATTAGGAAAAGTCGCTGAAATATAGTGCGCCCTCAAGTCTCATCAATAAGAAAAAGTATAGTGAATTGTTACTTTAGTCACCTTTATAATTTGATATTATAGATTCTAGATCGAATCTAGGCTGTTCTAGTTAAATTATAAAGAATATCCTATTAAATGAGGAACTAAGGATCTTACTTGTTAAAACTGAAGATGCCTCATTGTGAATGTATGGGGAAGCTGCCATATCGAATTTTAATTGCCAGCTTCCTCATGTCAGCTGGAATATATCTTTACATGGGGTAATTGCTTTTCCATTGTGAAATGGTGCGATAATACAATTGTTAGAATTCAGCCTTGTTGATCTACATACAGTTTGCGCCCTAAAACATATCTATCCCTTGTTTAAAGACCAATCGTAATACAATTTATAAGATAAATTATTGATCACAAAAAGTGTTCTATCGAGAGTGGAATATTTAAATTTAATCTATCTTAGGTCATAAGCATACGCCTAAATGTTCAATTTAGTTACAGAACCAGCGGAGCTGATGAGGATTATGGCCTTAGGCATGCCATACACTAGCTATTTACATGGAATGTAATATTTGTAAATGTTACAATGAAGAAATTAAAAAAAATGTAATGAAAAGGAATAGTTGAAGTAAGTTTAAAGCAATTGGGCTATCTTAGCATTTCTCACACCAATCTCTAACCTGTCATTCCAAGTGTTGGCATTCTATCATGTACCCTACTCGCGTCCAGCTGAGCATATGTGAGTTGGTTGGTCACAAAAGCAACTTGTAATCTTTGCAAATTCGGGAAATTTCCCTAGGCAATTATGCTCGAATAGTTGCCTTCTAAAGTTGTTTATAGTCATACCATTTCGAATTTGGCGCACTTGATATGTGTACCTTCGGCATCTAATAAAATGTGTCAGAGCAATCTCCTGTCCACAGATGTACTCAAGTTCGGTATCTAAATGTAATGCGGTGGTGGTATGCCGCAGATTCACCATGCCTAGTTCTGGTAGCCATTAATCTTTGAAGTAGCCACCGAGATAATGTAAGTTTAGGCGGCTTTCTCCGACGCATCACTAAATCCAGGCCTTGGTACCTAGGATAAACTTTGGACCACCATTTTTACTCCAACTGTTATCAGTGCTGCTGTTAAATTCGACGATAGTATGCCAGAGTATCACAATTTGGCTGGGTTTTTCTCTCATACAAATTATAAAGATCACTACGAGCCTCCGCGTGTGCTTCTTCGTTTCCACTAATTTTAGAGTGACCTGGGACTCATCCAAACTCCGCGATTGCAGACTTCGCTAAACAATGAAATTTTCCTGTAAGTCGAATACTAGATGCTGATATGCCAATGGTCAAAGGCATCACTGCAGCCTGGTTATCGAGAGTACATATACCTTCTCGCCATTGTTTCTCATAGACAAAGCTTCATGAAGCGTAATGGTCGCAACAAAGATCTCTATATCGTAGACCTCTCCACCATATGACATCCCATATACCTTTTGAAAGGTTATCCCACCACGTTGTAAGGCAAACTCCCAAGATGACCGATTAGGACCTTCTGATGACCCGTCAAAATGGGCATACATATCGATAGAAGCAATTTTATTTAACTATGGTTTATTATTTAATACTTCATTTGCCTTTGATCCAAGTATTTGAGTGTAGACTTGGACTAAAAATAACTCCAGAGCTTCTGTATGAGTTAGCTGATGATCAGCGCGCTGAATACGAGACATTTATATCTCAGGATTTTTTGAAAACCTTGGTTTTCTTTTAAATTTTAAGGTGCCTACACTAGGATATACTCTCGCTCTTATTCTAAGAGGATGGTTGTCATTAACTGAATTGAGACGAGCCGTTAGCCGTAGGCGGTACCCTTCTAAGACTATGCGAACAGGAGGAATGCCTCCTTCTCGGCATAAGGCTATATTTGGAGTAGTTCTTCACACAGGAAGAGTATGTCTTAGTACCTTAATTATGACCTTGTCAATCAGCCCACAATAGAATGACGAAGTGGGCTTGACGGCTTCTGGTATAGTCGAACAAGACAAGCCCGGCTACTACACTTCTGCTTCATACGTTGTAACCGGGGCTACAAATTAATTTACGGCAGTTATTTTAGAGCCCTAGTTGTAGCTTCCGTTTCGACGGAGTTAAGACGTCGTATATGCTGAGCTAGCTTGAGTGCTTTCCCACACCATGTTGACATATAGCGTTTGAACGAGAGCCGAGGATCAAGATATACACCCAACTAGCGAATGTAATGAGCGGGCTTAATCTATTTCCACTCACTAAAATTACAACCGATTGTTCTTTCTGACGTCCAGGGAAATGAACTACCTTTGACTTTTCAGCATCGAATAGAACCGCATTTTGATGGGCCTAGGTCGTCAAGTTGTTTACTTCACTCTGTGCTGCAACTGCTGAGTCTTTGATTGTACACCCAAAATCTAGGATACCAAAATCATCAGCATAACTAAAACGTGCCATGGAATTTCTGCTTCTCATTGGTTTCGCCATGTAACGTGGGAACAACAAAAGAGAGATATTTGGTTCCTAAGGAACCTCACATACAAGCTCTTTGGAATTAGTCACGTCTTCTTGAAAACAGACTAGTACTTGGAGGCTCTCGAGGAAATATGAAGTCCATCGAAAAATTAGTTAAGGCCTTCCTGCATTCCCCAGACCAATCTGTTATGCAATACTACATCAAAAGACCCTTGAAAATCAAGTATAACAAATGTAACAAGTGTTGAAGCCCAACTTTGAAATTATTTTTTTAATTGAAGCCACCTTTGGTGGTGAAAACAAGATCATGAGTACTAGCAAAGGCGCTACTCATACACCTTGCTATCGAATTTTATTTAAAGTTTATATTACTTTACAAAAAAGCAAGCACGTATTGATTTCCCCTTTATCCCAGGAGAAAATAATTCTTTTTGACGCAATCGAGAGCATGATGACTCGTCAAGACTATAGGAAAAGAAGAGGAGTAATTCTAAGCACAATCGGCGATCTATGAGGCTGTCGACAATCACCCTGACAGGATATAAGACTTTAAAACTCTAATATTTATGTATATATATAGCATCCCCTATACTTAAAAGTAATTCTCTCACTATAGAGAATTAATATAAACTTCGTATACTTAGTTCGATCTTAAAGGTCAGTACCTAGTCCGTGACAATCCCCATCTCTGTATTTGAGAATGTGAAGACGTTTCTGTATCATGTTTGCTTTTCATATAATTGAGTCTTAGAACTATTAAACACATGGTTTAACAATTAAAGCTGACAGTTAAGCATCATAAAACTCAAATAGACAGGCTAGTCTGGGAACTTTTTACTAGATATTTTTACCACACAGTTCGAGCTTCTATGCAAGCATTTGCTTTTTAATCATCGGTGTAATCAGAGATTTTTTCTCTTTCCCAATCGCCATAGTCATTGGCATATTGATCTGACAAAAAAAGCAGACTCGTAAAGACTTTTAGAGACTTTTAGAGAAGATCCTCATACGCAACCACGAAGAAAATGCTTTATTCTAAAGACTCATTGCTAGAGGGCTATGCATACTTAATAGCCGATAATTTATTTTCGATAGAAAAACTTTTGTTTGGATTTTCTCATTGAGTGCAATTATTGTGTCGTAACTTCACTATATAAATAAAATGGGGTATCGTCATTGAGCAAGTTTTAACAATAAATACACAAAGTAAACAAAGTAGATGAACCCCTGATTTCGTCCATCGGTTGAACATAAGCTAAGGAGGGATATCCGTTAGCGAGCCAATTAAAAAACGAAATTTGATAGGGGCATTATCGTCAGTTCAGCCCCTTGAAAAATGGCCCCCAATGTCTCTGACAAGAAGGGTAACATACAAGTTTGCCAGTGAAATAAATAATCGAATCTACCAAATACCTACCGACCAGCACTAAACCTCATTTGGGATCAAGAGCTTGTCCAAGTTACTTACGGAGTATGAACAAATTTTGAAAGTGGGATATGCTCTCAATCCTCAATTAGGCTTAGTGCTGGCCGGTCGGTGGGTGGTTCTGACTTTTCCTATATGTATCATACGTTGGTCATGTAATCATACTTGGACCCAGGAGTCTTTTTAAACCAATACCTATTGAATTATACAAACCATTCACAMAWCCAAGGATATGATAAAAGAATGATTGATTCAATGGATCTATCGCAAGAATTACAAGCTCCTTCGACGGAAACGAGCAACCAACTTCCCCCCATTCCCCATATTCACTCTATTCCCGTCCCCCCTCCCCCTACCGCGTCACCTCCACCACCGTCAAACCTAGAAACACCATCAAAGACAATGGACAGCAGACAAATCCTCAAGCCTGTTGCTCCCTCTAAGCGTCCTGTTACAGAGAGACCTACTCATAATAGTAGCGATAGAAATGAAATCAAGAGCGCGTTCCTTCCTAAGGAATTAACTAAAATTATTGAGATCCGACAACGTCGTGAGCGTGCCTGGCATGCACGTCTTTTAATATGTACAACTATGATTAGTAGCATARACAGTACACTTGCAAATTTCAAAGATGAAGTCGAGATGGAAGAAATTATAGCATTCAAAGCATTTCTTCAACAAGCGATTGCTAACTTTGCGGCTACGGACTCCTCCTCTACTCCACCGCTTATACCATCTCACACTCGACCAAACAAAGGAAGCGGAAAATTAAGTAGCAGAGATAAGAGTACTAAGAAAGTACTAATCGCAACTCCTCGTATAGCCCCAACACCAGTTTTGAATCGGGGAAAAATACAAGAGGCGTTATTACCAAAGAATCCTCCTACAAACAATAATTCTTGGGTCACAGTGGCACGCAATGGCCATAAGAAGGCGAGAATAGTTGGAGGCGAGAAAACTCAAGCTATTCCTTCGACTCAAGCTTCACAGCGGCAGTCACCCACGAACAAAACCGCAACGACAGGTGAAATCATCTCGTGATGTGTACAAACTGATGAGATGGGCGGCCCCCATTTAAGCCAATACTACACCTCCTCTTAGATATGAAGGAAAGTTTATATCGGACCAGGCAGAACGGGCAACTATTTTACGTGACTGTCTTCTTGCAAGATTCTCTGCATCCGAAGACATACCTATGTGTACACTATCAGGACAAGAGCGCATTCCATGGTCGTATGATTTGGAAGAATCTGAAGTACGGGCCTGCACGATCGGTAGCGGAAATACTAGTCCAGGAGCGGATGGAATTTCGGTTGAACTACTTGCAGCCTGTTGGACCAGTATAGGACCTTTGGTAACTCACCTTTTTCGCGCTTGTCTCCTTCTTGGATATCATCCAGCTTGTTTTAAACTTGCAGAAGTTATTTTTCTCCCCAAACCTAGGCGGGACCCATCTTCGGTACAAGGTTGGAGACCTATATCTCTTCTGTCGTGTCTTGGGAAAGGTTTAGAGAGGCTCATAGCAAAAAGAATGTCTCACCTTTCCATTATTTTTGATATTGTAGGACAGCAACAATTCGGAGCGCTGCCTAAACGATCAGCAACGGATCTCGTCTCCTGTGTCATTCATGATATTGAGGAAGCAAAAACTCAAGGTTGGGCTGCTACACTAGTTACGCTTGATGTGCAAGGAGCTTTCGACGCAGTCTTACACAATAGATTAGTATGGCGAATGCAGAATCAAGGATGGCCTAAACCAATCCTCCGATGGACTACGTCGTTTCTCGAGAGTCGCAGAGTTCAAGTCCGATTTCATGGAGGAGTAACGAGTCCTAAGGAGTTAAAATGTGGGGTCCCTCAGGGATCACCTATTTCTCCCTTACTTTTCTTATTATACATGGCAGAACCAATGAGGAGTGGTAATACTATTTCTAGATTCAGCTACGCTGAAGACATTGGGATGATTGGCTTTGGACGAACAGTCACAGAGTCAGCAGCTACTGCACAAAGTAGAAATTAGACAACTTGTTACAAGTTGGGCACA
>CACM01002866.1:0-18470 GCA_000208805.1 Erysiphe pisi
ACTAAATGGGAGGACAGAGGACAGGGGGGTGGATGTCTCGTRAGTAGAAAAGTAGATGTCTGGTTAACATTTCCCATTGATATTTGTGGTTTTTTGATAATATTCGCCCACACTTATTAGGTTCCCTTGGCTTTTTTTTGTGAATTATGATAAACGACCCCCCACCTTCCACCCTCCCTTTGTAGCGAAGTTTGAGTACCAAATTCGTCGGGCGGTGAACAGAGATTTTATCACAACTGTATATTGTTGATTTTTCACCTCTACAATCATTATAAAAATGAACTTGGAAGGACCACTTTTGAACATTTATTAAACTACATGTCATTTATTTTAAATCATCATTAGTTCTATGGAATCTGCCTAACGTTGGGAGACAGTTTTACCAGCGATAGCTGCTTTGAACAAAAATTAGAAAGAATCACTACTTTATAATTATTGAGTGAGATTGTTTTTAATTATTTAATTATTCTGTGTTCTTGGCTATGTAACAATGTAATACATGTAAGGTCTTTCTACCAACAGGCTAAAAGCATTAATGTCTCAAGGAGTACGCACCTTCTTTTGCCTACTTCACAGTTCCTGTCCATTAGTATTTCTCCCTCATGCCTTCATTTGAGCTTACATTTTGAGGAGCCATTAGCCCATCATTATCTTTCCTCCCCAGCAATCTAGATGAAAGCCATTTAGGTATGTGAGGCTGCTGGGAAAATCCCTCCAAAAGCCACTGGCTGCGAAGCTCCCTTCTTTGATATTTTCTAGCTGGGTGCAGCAGACTTGAGTATACTTATGGTGTTCCTCTGTCCTTTCTAGCCCCATCTCATCTCCACCTATGATCCATTCATCAGGACAAAATAGAAATTAGTAAAAGGGTGGTACGAAGTGTACACCGTGAGAGTATTCCAGCCTAGCTTAACCATTTAATATTGTTATGGATCTGTGATAATTAAGTAGCTCATCAAATTAAAATGATACTCATAGATAGTAAGCCTCGGATTTGAAAATGTAGATATGGCTCTTCTGATGAGCGAGATTTCATTGGTCAAAAGAACGAAACAAGACTCATCTTCAACATATATCAATCACATACACATTGCTAGCACAGTATATCAAAAATACTAGCCTCAATATCACGGCGAACGCATAGTACTATATTAAATTTGCTAATAAACTGTCAATCCCCCCTGAACGTATCCTCGCATTCCCCAGACACAAAACATCGGGTTACCAAGACACCCTCTAAAAGAAGAAACTGTAAGGCAAGTATATCCGCAAAAAAGTACGTCAACGAAACTGGAATTTATGTCTCGTATAATGAATGCCACGCAAACCATTCGATTGATCCAATACAATTAATTAAGGATCAAAGAATATCATCAAACCTTAGGGAATTATTAAAAACAAGAATTGCTTCCGGAGACAATTGGGAATCATTCAAATTTTGTCTTCGTCAAAAGTTCCAAGAAGAAGTGAGACCAGATTCTCAGGATAAAACCCAAATTGAAACTGTGTCTCTAGCACATGCGTTGAGAGTCAATCCCAAAGATTTCCGAAATTACCGCCAAAACTACCTGAAAACTTTGGCTGAGCTTGACAGTGACTGTTGGAATAGCTTAGTGACATATTCCGAGCTTGTTCAGCAAGAAGGCGGAATTTCTATCATCAAAAGCTTAGTTGACATAACTGGCAATGAAGCTGGAAAAGACTTTCTTTTTGGCTTTAGCACACAATGGCAACTTAGTATTTTGCGTAAAAATTCTTCTGTTTTGTGTTTAGATTCTACACACAAAACGTGTCTAACACTAGATAAGAATAAACGTGGAGGATTTCGACATTCTATTGTAGTGAAAAATGATGCTGCAGGACTTGGTGTACCTGTAGCATTCATGTTGACCAGCTTAGAGACAATAGTGCCCCTCGAAATTTGGCTAAGCTGGCTATAAATAAACGTACCTCTGCAGGAGTCAAGTACGTTTATGATTGACTGTTCTAAAACCGAGGTTGCTGCAATCAGAACAGCACTTAGTACTCCTAGAATACGCTATTGCTATTGGCACTTGTCAAGAGCTCTTCATACCCAGGCGAATAAAAAATTAGGAGCAGCTGCTGATAAAAAGACAGCATTGGGTGAATTTAGATCCCTGGCTTATACGAAAACTATATCAGAATTCCAAGACAAATGGCAGGAGTACCAGCTCCGCTATCAGCATCATATAGACTGGCTAAATTATCTTACCACTCAGTGGATTAATGATGCAGATAAGTGGTGGGAGGGTAATCGAGAGGTAAGTAACATCATCTTCATCTTTACTTGTAATTCAATAAACTTATCTCTTCAGGTGTCTCTAGATATACGAACAAATAATCTAGTAGAGTCATGGCATAATGTTCTAAAATCTTGATACTTGAGAGGAACAAGAAAGCAACGTCCTGATAGGCTTATTTATACCTTGTTGAGAGAGGCTCTGGTTGATCTTAGAATAACTGTTCTCAAGATTCAATGGGGGTTTCTTGATCGACGTATGAGTCAAGCTGAACAAAAACAGCTTAACGAGTGTAAAAAGTTCACGTCGGAGGAAGCAATAGGCTTCATAACTCGTCTCCCTCTTCCAGCTGACGAAAGTGAGAACGAGATGGAATATGCAGCTGTTGCCTCGGTTTTATCTCTATCTGGWGGTAAAAGTGAGTATATTGTTAGCCAAGACACTAATGGAACACTATGTAGCTGTTCATGCGCTTACATGACTACTAACTCTTCTGTTTCTAAACACATGCACCTTGTTGCAAAAAATTTGAGCTATTCGATTAATTTTGAAGCAAAAATTAATCAATGTCCAAGTAACCTCGAACCTGTGGCTAAAATGCCAGTTGCTGAAGCTGATGATCTGCAGAATATTATTGAATATTCTAGAAACATTTGAGATCTTTTGAGCAAGATTTTGAGTGACCATGAAAAGTATGCAGAGTTGGGTGATCTTGAAAGGTCAACTCTACACTCGTATGTTAGTGATTTACTTGCTGTTCACAATAGTTACAAGAACTCCCAAACACCATGATCACAGAGACAAAGGAGATAGAGTTAATGATTATATGAGTTAATTAAAAAAGTTATTTTATTTTGTATATTTTAATAACATGCAGCATGGAATGAAGGTTTTAAAAGGTGTGATGTGGAAACTTTGACGAGTAACAAGAAAATGAGTTAAATCGTACTTGAACAAATTTGAGCCGCTCGAATTTGTTCAAGTACGATTTAAATTATCAAGGTATATAATTAATAATATCATTATACTTCAACCTGTTCTAGTGGTCCTATGATATTCACCAATACGTCTCAACGACAAGATATGTGTGCTAATTGCAAAGAAGCGAAAGATGTGGTAAAAGATAAAGTAGGGGAAAGAGAAGATAGCGGGAGCGGGTGGCGTAAGGGAAGGTTTTTTTGAAATTTCAATTACGTCTGTGCCAAGCTTTGTCCAAAGTGTCATGTGACCTTATTATGAGCAATTTTCAGATATACGCTAATACGGAGCTAAATACACCCCTAATAAGCGAGATAAAAATGTGGGTCCCAATTGGATGAGAAAAAAGTCCGACTCCAATGGATGAACAAAAAAATTACACTGTGGCTGAGAAACATCCCCGTGGAAAATTTTACCCACAATGAAAAAAATCTAATTGTAGAAGAGTACAATTACAAGGGTACTATCAAGGATCATGCCTGAGCATATTAAGCGAGTAGCGAGTTGGGGGTGGAATATCTAATTGTTGGGAAAGGGGTAAAAGGGGTTGATAATGTGACTTGAGCACCCCTATATATATTATCATAATCCTCGCTTTAGAAAAAAAAAAGCGAAGAACGGTTTTATAATAGCAATAGAATCTTCGTATTCACAGTACATAAATATATATTAGAGATTTTCTCATGGTAGCATTACGTGGTTACAACTGGATTATTTGCTGATTTAAGTGCTGTACGACTTGGAATCGTGGGCAAATATTGTTGTGACGATCTTAGGGATTTATATATATTTATCGAACTGTGTTTGGATTGAAAATGTCGTTTTCTGGATTTTCAAAAGCTGATAAGGAAATTATTGCTCAAAGCAGAAGTAATGAAAGAGCTCTGGAAGTGGAAAAGTAAATTTGGCATGTCTGAAGCCATGAAAGAAGTGAAGACCGCCAAAATGAGAAGGGGTCGTAGTGCTAGCGCAAACTTTCCATTCAGAGAATTAAGAGGAAGGGGACTAGAAATTGATTCTATCGAGTAAAGAAATGAATCACCAGCACCTGACACCGAGCACGAGCCTGACTGTCACAATAACGATGATGAAGCTATTGATGAATAGGACAACGAGGACGATGAGCCCGGCGCTAGCTGGGATAGATCTCTAAAAACCAAGGTGTCCAAATTACCCAATAAAACGTTACTCGATTGGAACGAGTTTGTATGGAAGCCACACCATACAGCATTCCTTAAAGGTGTTTCTAATTGGCTCGATTATAAAGAGGACCTTCTTATAGAGATTCAGAGTATCGGATATGAGCCAGGAATGAGATTGACACCCCTGGACGAAATTAAGTTAGCGGGTGCCATCCGTAGAACCACTACATCTCATGCAAGAACATTAATCAGGGGGATGAGGCAAGGAACAAAAATCATGAAACTTTTCGAAGCTACTTTTCAACAAGTCAGCGAATTACAACAAGACAATTACTGGGAAGAGCTATCGTCACTAAAACATAGAGGTGACTGCCCCATAAATCTCGTAACTAAGTTAAAAGCTGCAATATACAATTATAAATCTGTAGGAGGCTTAGTTCTCTCTGTTCAAGCAAAGGATATGTTCAAGGCATCAGTGAAAGAAAAAGCGCATAGCTGGCACGGTATAGAGTCAGCTATGTCGCGATTTCAAAAATGGTCACTTGAACAGTTGTACCAGGATTTTGTCGCTCATCTCTATCACAAGACGATAGAGAAGAAAGGAGATAGCACTTCGCAAAAGAATGATAAAGGAAGCTCAATATATAGTACCCAACGAGGTCCTGATGGAGATCAAAGGAAGTCTGGAAAAGACTCCAAGAAATGTTTTGCAAAGAGTGTCGAATGCTGGAATTGTAAGAAGAAGGGTCACTTTTCTAACAAATGCCCAGATAAGCTCGCAAAAGATAATGAAAATAAAGATCGTTCCAATTATGTTGATTCCACCCTCTCTTTATTAAAAAATAAACATCCTGTTGTGACTGAAAGAGACTCTGCCTTCCTGTATACTGCTATAGTCTCGCCTTCGGTATTTGAACATACGGTAAATTTATATGAGGAGGAACTAGAGAAGCGACAAAAGCTGCGTAGTCTTTCGGATATAAATACAGCAAATGTGGCCCAGCAAGTACTAAGCACTAGACAATTAAGTAGAATAGCGGATCGATGGTTATATGATACTGGTGCTGATGTAGACGCCACCAATTGTCGTGAAAATTTGATCCCAGAAACTATTATTGAAATTAAGCTAGGACAGTTTCCTGTGCAAACAGGGAATGGTGTGGTTCACGCTGAGTACATGGGTGAAGTAACATTATCACTAATCGGCGCAAAAGGCGAGCGGAAAACTTTGCACTTAAAGCATGTTGTGTGTCACGGTTTTCAACCAGAACGCTTAAGCAATTTTGTTGATACAGTATAATAATAATAAAACGCTSAGGAGACTAAAATCTAATGCTACGATTAACTACTAAATATACTTGAAAGAGGTGGTTTCATCGTTCTAGAAACTTCCATCTTCTTAGCCTACGCTATCCCTGTCCAAAGGTACTTATTTTAGAATATTCTATTTAAATGATACACGAGGAGTATCCTGTGTAGGAATACCCTGTAAGCATACTAGTGTTTTTATCTGCGCCAGCCTGCACAAGTTATAGATACTCAAAATCGGCTTACTAGCCGTTACAGCGCACCAGTCTTCTGCGTTTACCCGAGGGGGTTAATTAGTGGGTCTATAAATTCTACATTAGGTGAGGTTAGAACCCATCTAGAAARACGTGAGTTTTTACGGTCAGTTTTRTTTATAGAAATTATACGTTTCCTTAGGGGGTGTCGAGAATCTAGTTTGTATGCCCTAAGAATTGCTTGCCTGGACCGCTTGTTAAGTTCAAGGTCGGGTGGCAGAAGGCCTGCTTCCCGAAATAATGCAGGAATAGGTGTCGTACGATATACTGGGAGTATAGCTCTAGCACAGGCGAGAAGTACTTTACGTATAAGATGAAGATGTCCTTCGATACAGTTTGACACTGTGCGACCCCGGGTCGTTATTTTGCTGCGGCCAGGCCACCATGTTTCAGAGCCAAACAGAGCAATAGGTAATACACAGGCTAATGCAGCTTGTCGGATGAGTATTGGAGGGGCACCTCTTGATGTGTTTATAAGACTGCGAAGAGCGTTTGCCACTTTCATTGCCTTCGCTGTAAGTACTCGTACATGCCACTTAAAAGATAGTGTTTTGTCAAAATAAACGCCTAGCCATCTAGTATAAGGACGGGAAGTGTTTTCAGACACTGTCATGTTCCTAAACATAACTGAAGGAGTTGAAGATGGATCTTTATCTCGGCGTCGGCGGGAGAAGTGTTGTAGTTCAGACTTTTTTTGATCGAATACGATGCCTTCGGACTGTCCCCATTCTAAGGCTTCACCGAGTGAGTTCGAAAGTTCTAAGCAGTTCTCCGAAAGAGAGTAGTTAGTAGCTAGAATGGCTACATCGTCTGCGTAACCAAATTTCTTTAAGGGATTACCCATTTTGAAAAGGGGAGAAATATATAACATAAAGAGGACGGGTGAGACTGGAGAGCCTTGAGGGAGGCCACATGAGAGACTTTGAGGCGGACCCAATTCATCGTCTAAATGAATCTGTACCGTGCGATCTGTGGTAAAAGAGCTAATCCATTTTACGAGATTATCAGGCCAGCCTTGTTCACGTAGTGGCCTTACAAGGCGCCCCGGTAACACTGCATCGAAGGCACCTTTAACATCTAGTGTTAGCATGCTAGCTGTGCGTCCTTCATTTAGAGCTTWTTCCACATCATGTGTAAGGCAGTTAGTAAGATCGACTGCAGATCTACGAGGTAGAGCCCCAAACTGTTGAGTTGCTAAAATTTTATGCTTTACTGAAATCCAGGCCAATCGTTTTGCAATGAGGCGTTCGAGTCCTTTCCCGATGACTGAAAGAAGGGCTATAGGTCTGTAAGAGCGGGGTGATGATAGRTCAGACTTATTTGGTTTCTGCAGCATGATAAGCGTTGCATGTCGGAAACACTTAGGATGGTGACCAATTAAGAGACATCCCGAAAAGAGTGCATAGATATGTTCTTTTACTAGGGGCCAAGCTATCTTCAGAATGTGTGTCGGAATTTCGTCTGAGCCAGGGGCGGTATTACCCGCGAGGAGAATAGAATCTTGAACTTCCTGGAGAGTTATAGGCGGCAGTGAAATCGAACGAACAGGGGCAGATGTGGGTTTGGAAACGGGGCAACTTGATCGATGGAAGATCTAAGTAAGGTGAGAAAAAGTGCAGTATCTAAGGTGTCAGGTCGAAGTTTTTGGCGTTGTTTAGGGGATTTGCTCCAACCGATTGTAGTAAGAAGTGGGAGATGGTCAGAAGTGACATCAAGATGTGTTGCAATGCAGCATTTCGAGAAACGTAGGAGTGGACCTGATCCAAGAGCTAGATCAAGAAAATTTCCTCTATTATGAGTTCTCTTATCCAATGGTGAGATTATACTGAGACAATTATCATCTATCCATTCAACAAATTTATCAGATCCTGGAGTGGGGCTGTGTGGCCAGGAAGGTTACCAACGAGTGTGATGTAGATTGAAGTCACCTAGTAGCAGACAACTGCCTTGGAAGGTGGGCTGAGGGAGAGAATAAAGAGTTTGGATGGCGCTGGTACTAGAAGAGCTGTAGGGAGCGTTGTAAATATTAAAGATATTGAGAAATCTGCCAGTAGGTGAATATATCCGTAGAATTAAAATATCATTTGACGGAGTATTAATCTGGACAGGTTGAAGACCTAGTCCTTTTCGAATATATGAGATGACGCGTGGCCGAGTAGTGTTCCAATCAACGTTGGGTGAGAAGGAGGCATAAGCTGGATGGTGTTTAGTGATTCTTCTACTTCGGTTGTGAAATATGTAAGGTTCTTGTATGAGGATAATATCTATATTAGATACATATGCTTCATTTATTGCAATTTTGTGGCTTTGTGCCCCTCGCCATACATTGAGTGAGAGGATTATGATTGTCTTGGGTTTGYGGTCAATTGAAGCTCTATATCTCATGAAAATAGCATTTGAGTATCGCTAGGGCCCTTTTGATTACCTAAAATCTCGTAGGGGTTAGAGGAGCTTTGTACTCTATTAGTGGGTGAAGATATAGATTGGTTAACTTTGTTCGTTGAAGCAGAAATTGAGATGCTGGAAGTCTGGGTAGATTTTAAAGGTAGTTCAGGATTAGGATTTGATTTAGTTGTATCTGTAGCTTTGCAGCATCCAGCCTCAGCTTGTACTCGTAAACAGGACTCTGCACAGATTTGACGGATAGAAGCTACTTGTGTCCTAGTTTTCGGCTTGTTGGCGTGCGAAGGGCGGAGCTCGCATTTCTCATAGTCTGCAGGATGAGGACCATGACAATGGATGCATTTTGGGGGACATATATGCCCAGATGGAGCCGAGCATAGGTTTGCATGATTTGTCTCTGTGTGCTGTGAGGAGCCGCAGAGACGGCAGCGCTGGGGAGAGGCACAGACACGAGTATTGTGCCATTTCCAGCATCGGGAGCACTGTGTTGTAGTTACCCTTTGTGGGAGAATACAAGTGTTCGTCCTACATCCGAAGAGATAGAGGATGCTAGGGAGACGGTTGTGAGACTCGGGGAAGTGTACTATCCATGAGGTAGACGACGACTCCGGGATGGCTTCATTTTTTCGTGACGGAGTTACGGAGATAGGTGGAGTGCCAGCTGCGGCGGTGATTGCTGTTTGGATGGATTCCGTTGTGACAGCTATTAGACAGTGTTTCAAATCTTCGTTGATTGAACCAAAGGAGCGTGGAACATTGGAAATGCGGTAAGAAGTCCATGGGGACGCCTTTTCGATGCGTGCATCACCAAAAAAGTTTGCCGAAGTTATCTTTTCTTCTAGAGCGGCAGCATCCCCTTTGCTTGGGGAGATGGCGAAACCAGACTTGGTTGGTAGAATAGTTGATATTAGGTTTCCCTCGGAGCCGAGCTTAGATTTAAGAAGAGTTTGTAAAGCGTAGCCCGAGTGGGCACGGAGAGGGCTATTTTCATGTAGACGAAGAAAAAGTCTTTCGTCAGATTGATGTTTTGAATTTTTGGGGCTAGTAGAGCTTCTGTTATTATATTTTGCAGTGGGGGAAGTGCTTTGTGTGTTGCGCTTTGCGACGTTCGCATAGCTTTGCTTTGGACTTAACTCGCTACTGTCATTATGTGAGGCCAGGTTTACTCGCTGGCTCTTGTTTGGCCAACTAGGGACAGGCATGCCTCTGATATAGGATTCAATATGTTTTGCGGCAACTTGGACTATCTCATCTTGGAAGTTCTTCAGAGCACGGGCTTGCTTGACTGGCATTTGTGTATCTTTGGAGCAGTATTGATCAAGTATGCCAGCGATTGGTCCAAACAAGACATCAGCTTCAACTGTTCTTTGATCTGCAGCTTCTTTACTTGTCATTAAGGCTTGTGCAATAGGGCCTGAAGGAGGAGAGTCGTCATATATTAAAGGCTCTTGTCTGAGGTTTTCAACAGGACCTGGGTCGTCCAGATCAAGAAACTTGGGGTTACGGTGTTGAGCTGACGGGGGACGGTCTGCATGGTCAAGTTGGGGATTAGAAAAGGGACGTAGGCGGTTGGGTGATGCGAGGGTCATATAGAGTTGGAGGATTGGGTTTTTAAGGGTTCGTAATTTTTGTATCTGTGATGTAATATGACTTAGTATACGTATATTATTTCCGTGTCTGTTTATTGTGATTGTATAGTAAACAACAACACCACTTGCTCCTTATGCTCCTACTCATTAACATGGCTCATAATTAAGTCGTGCATAATTATGGATGAGTAGCCTAGTCGCTTAACCTAGTTCCGAAATCCCTGCACTAACTAATCCTTCGGATATTGTTCTATCCAATCACAACACTCTCCCTGATGATGTGCACTATTGATCTTTCGCGCCATGACAATTGTATCACATCATCTGAACATTGGATTTTACTTTCGTTAGTCCATCTGCAAGCTGTTTGCTTGATTCGACATAGGTTGGGGGAATTAATCCCGTATTATACTGTTGGCGACAGAAGTGGTTTCTTAGTGCTGTGTGCCTCGATCTTTTATGATTATCATGATTCTTCAATAAGCATATTGCTGACTGATTATCAATATACAAGTTAGTACATATTGACCCTTCAATATTATCCTGTAGTTCGGTCTCTTCTAGGAGTAATTTTACCCATTTTAGTTGACGACAGGTCTCAGTTGCTGCCAGATATTCTGCTTCGGTCGTTGATAATACGACATCTCTTTGTAAATGCGATCTCCAACAAATTGGCCCAGACAATAACCGTATTAGAGATCCCGATGTCGACCTACTAGTCGATGGGTCTCCTGCAAAGTCTGCATCTGAGTATGCTTCAAGCTTTGGCTTTTCCTGAGTTCTCAAAAATGTGATTCCTTTAGTTGGTTCCGTAGCAATATACCTTAGCACTCTGCGAGCTGCTCCGAGATGTTCATCCGAAGGGTTAGTAAGGAATCGTGCGAGATGATTGACCGAATGAGATATGTCTGGTCGTGTGTTATTAGCTAGGTATTGCAGCCCTCCAATGATTGAGTTGTATTCTAACTTTAACTTTGCTGAGGCTTCTGATATACTTGGCTCCATAAGTCGTTCGAGCGGAAATTTCGCCACTCTACAGCTCTCCATTCCATGTCTCGGTAATAACTTTCGAGCGTACTGTTCCTGCGATAACTTTAAAGTACTCTTGTTAGGGTTGCTGATGTTTATTCCGAGAAATAAATCCGTCTTTACAGTTTTAAATTTGTATTTTTTGTGTAAGGCTGTCATTAGACTTTGTACCTTACYCTCAATTGGTCCCATGACCTGAATATCATCGACGTGAATGATAACGAATAGGTCTTTGCCCTTGTTTGTGWAGAGGCATACGTCAGCCTCCGTGGGTAGCATTCCTTGTGTTTTCAGAAATGTCTTCATGTCATCATACCATAGGGCTGCAGCTTGTTTGAGCCCATATAGACCTTTTTTTATAAGTATGATTTTATTTTCCCTTTTAAATCCTTCTGGAAGTTCCATGTACAGATCGACATCTAGATTTGGGTTTAGGAACGCAACTGGGACGTCCCCTTGGCGTCGGTACCAACAGAAGCTGTGCGCAAGGGCAAGCATTATGCGGCCTGTCTCTGGTCGTGGTGTTGGTGCAAACGTTTCCTTGTAGTCTATACCGGGTCTTTGTGTATAGCCTTTCACGGTACACCGTGCCCGATATTTTTCCAGGGTGCCATCCGCATGGAATTTTCTTTGAAAGACCCATTTTGTCTTCATTAAAGTTCTTCCCTTTGGAAGTTTACTGCGATCGATGATTCTAATGGTACCAGTTTCTCTGAGCGATTTTACTTCTTTTTCAGCAGCATTCCGCCAGTGTTTCCATATTTTGTTATTACATTCGGATGTCTTGTAGCCGGATGGAAATCCCAACAGTATCCTGCCAAAACAAAGGAGCGTGCGACAGTAACAGTAGCATCAATATATTCGGGTTTCTTTCTAATATCAATCTTACCCTTGGGAACTGGTTCCTCAGCATATAAATCAGGTGTTACAATATTAAATACAGATACAATTCTATACCCTGCTACACCTAATCCAAATCTATTTACTGCTTCCTGGCTTAACTTATTCATTGGTACAAAATGTACCCAAGAAGGATTCAACTTGATTAAATCAAATGATGCAAGATAATCAACTATTTCTGCAATAGGTTCGGTTACTTTTAATGTATTTGTGATAAATATAGGAACGGTTTGACCACTATAACTGCCATTATCTGCGGGAGGATGTGCCCGGATCAGAATAAAAAATACTGTGAAAATATATGTTGTTAATTTACCTATATCACCATATGTTGGCGGTACAAAATCTCCATTCTTTTCTTCAATTAGCTCAATTGGCGAGCATGGAGGGCGAACAGTTGGATCCATAGCCATGTAAATAAAGGCATCAAAAGATTTGGTTCCATTGGCCATAAGTCCTTCAATAGTATCAGGAACTTTATGATCACCATTATCATGAACTAATTTTTCTTCCTTATTTGCATAATTTCCCTTATGATTACCAATGACTTAAATTTCATCTGGTGTTGATTTATGTATGATTGATCCGTCAGCAACAAATTTTGCCAGAGTACGTCCAAGATCTTTTGTATCAATTTCAACCATTTTAAAATCCCAATGATCTAATTCCTTAAATACTTTATCGAAATTTAATTTGTAGTTCGGAGATGATTTTGCTTTAGTTCCTTTCTCTTTCCCCTTGGAATTGTCATCTTTCTTTTCTACATCTATTATTGGATTTAATTTCTCTGGGATGACAACAACTTTTCCCTTCTCTGATGAATCTGCACTCTTTTCAATTTCTTTGCTCTCGAGCTTACTTTTAATAATTGCCTTGAGTACTTCAGGACCAACATCAGTACCAGAATCATCACTATCTTCATCAGTATCTCCTGTTTTCTCAATTCCTTCTGGCTCCTTTCCCTTGCTTTCATTTTTCTCGTCCTCCTGTTGTTTCGCCTTTAATGCAGCTGCAATTCTTCTTCGATCTCTCTTAGACAAGCGTGGTGTCTCTTCGGAAGGTCCCGACTTTTCATTGGAAGAAGACATCTTAATTGTCAAATAGAAGAAGTCTGTGATGGCTTGATAGCCAATATATCCCTGTAGCTTGGACTTGCCAAGCACATGCACGCAGCCTTGCGTCAACATTTATTGGTAGCCTTATTAACAATATATTTACAGCCTATTAATAGTTTGGAACTAGTCTATTAATAGTCTCGGAATAGCCGATATCAGAAGTCTTACTTGTAGCATTCTATATTACTATGATGATGGTTCGCTGGCTCGCCCTGATGAAAATGGTGGTGATGCCAATGCGCTTTAGTCTCTAATTATAATTATAGACTAGATAGGTTGCGCCCTGTATTTGGTTGAATAAGGCGGGATACAAGCGGACGAAAAGGGATTAATAACTTTAGTTGGGAAGGGTCTGGTTTTCTATATATCTAGGAGTTATCCTGCTAAAGTAGCTTTCTTAGAGCAGATAGAATCTTAACTACCTTTGATTATTAAGTTGTTCATATACTATTACTCAAACTGTGACAACTGCTATCAGATGAAGCAGTGAGGTCTGGTTTCCCTTTGGTGGGAAAGAAAAGTGATGCTGATTTGGTGCATGAAATGTATCGTATTAGATGTTTTAATGCAAGCATTTTATTTTGAGAGGGACTTCGCACGTGTCGAGATAATCGATTAACAGCGTACTGAATGTCCGGTCGCGTCATGTTTGCAATATGCAGTAGTGTTCCAACTGCTGATCGATATTTGATTGCATCTGTCTCATTACATATTTCAGATGTATCTGAATCAATGATGTTGTCATCTGCAATAGGCGTAGGTGCTCCTTTACAGTATAACATAACCATATCATCGCAGAGAGTTTCTATTTTATCTTTTTGATTGATACGTATTCCATCTAATTTTCTATCGATATTTATGCCCAGAAATCTTGTCATTTGGCCTAGATTTTTGATTTGAAATGCGTTTCCTAGAAGGTTAATGGTATGATCAATTTGCGAGACGGAAGAGGATATGATCATGAAATCATCAACATATGTTGATATTATAATATCTTTATTCCGGAAAACATAAGAATCATATTTCAGTGATTTAAATTGATTTTGAGAGAGGACATTTCTAAGTTTCTCTTGCAATCTCCTTGGGGCTGTTTTAAGCCCATAAATTGATTTGTTTAGTTTGCAAATTAAATTTCCAGGCTGTTCTCTGCCATGAGGTTGTTCAATAAACATAGAACAGTCTAGATCTGCATGAAGAAAGGCTGCTGTGATATCAACGTGACGTATTTGTAAATTTCTAAGTGCTGCAAGAGCAAGTAGCATACGCATTGTTGTCGCTGGTAGCACATCGGCATACGTTTTATCTACATACGGTTCTGAAAATCCTCGGGCACACCATCTAGCCTTTAGTTGTCCATCGGACTTTTCTTTTAGAACCCATTTTCCAGTCATAATTTTACCCTGTGCGTGACTGCGAGGGACAAGTGTCCACACTTTGTTTCTGTTCATATTTTCAATTTCAACGTCCATTGCTTTGATCCATTCATTTGCTCTAGGTCCGGAAAGAGCAGCTTGGATTACATTTCGATTACTAGCTTGAAGAGAAAGAACTGATTTTAAGAATGGGAAGGAATTTTCGTGCACACGAATGTCTCTGCGAGTGATTGTTTTATTTGATTCTGGATTGAGAATTACGTGACCATTAGAAAATTCTGTGCCGACATAAATGCCTGCTCTAGCTTTTGATTTTAATTTATTCTGATCTGGTTCTAACCAGTATGCCCGACAGCCAAAAGGATAAAACTGTTTTATGTCTGGCATTTTCTGATACACTGCGTAATATGGAGATTTTGGTGCCAATTTGTTAGGAGTAGCGTTTAAGATAGTGATAGCAGCGTTGAGTATTAATGGCCATAGGCGTACTTGAAGTCCAGATTGTAGATGGAGAGCTCGCATCTTTTCTGTCACTGTTCTTACACTTCTTTCTGCTACACCATTTTGTTCGGGTGCACGAGAGGAAGATTTGTGCCATTCAATTCCGCGGGCCAGAAGTTCCTTTTGAAGTTCCATATTCGAGAATTCTGTACCACTATCTGTGTGAAGTCGTTTTGGAGTTATGTTTTGAACGTTTTTCAAGTGTTGAAGGAAATATTGGATCCTGGTGGGCACAGTTTTCTTGGAGTAGATTGGCCATGCCCATTTCCATGAAGTATACTCATCAACTGCTAGTAAGAACCAGGTGGCATTTGGGACTGATGTATCTGTTGCTACTGGAGAAAGTGACTTTTGACCGCCAACTAGGTCCATATGAATGGCTTCAGCGAATTTTGACGCATAACGTAGGGAACTGTGACCTTTAGATATAGTTATTTTTGATTTAGTACAAATTTCACAATCATGCGGGCTATTATACCCAATGATACCAGCTTGATCTAGTGCCATTTTCTGGGCTGTTTGACCTGGATGTCCTAATATATTATGCCAGTTACGACCTACTGAATAGGCTATAGTATTAGATACACGGGTATTAAGCTTATTAATAGTACTGGGTCTCCATATAAGTCTTCCGGATTGACGTTTAAAACGAGCACAAGCTGAACCGTCAGAACGAATTATTTCTATATCTTGAAAATTCATGGGCCATCGAATTGAAAAACCTTGATTTTCAAGTTGGGAAGTCGAAAGTATCTTAGTCTTTTGCCCTGGGAGAAGTATAGCGCCTTTGAGTTTTTCAATTTTACCATCACAAGTGGGAAGAAGTAGATCACCATGACCAGCAGCAGTCACTTGACCTCCTCCAGCTACGAAAATAGTTATGGGGGATTTAATATAAGAGGAGAAATCGCTTTCATTACCAGCGACATGATAGTCAGCTGCAGTATCTAATTGATATGGCGTATTATCAGGAATTTTATTTACAGAAAGAACAGAATTCTTATTTTCTTTATCATGAGATTTTCCTTTTCCTTTATCTTGAGATTTTCCTTTTTCCGCCCTTTTCTTTTTCCTGCATTCCTCAATTGAATGCCCAATGTTGTTACAATAATCACATATAATTTTGACATTATTTTTATAAGTGGATTTTGGTCTATTGATATGAGACCATGATAGACATTCGGAAATTGTTTGTTCAAAGGATAGCTGTCGGCAGCGAGCTGCTAAGTCAGGCTGTTTATTATTAACATGAAACAAAAGTAGATTTCGCATCTGAGTTTTAATTTCTGGAACGATAACCGAATGTTCCTTCAAGGCTTGAAAGCGTTTCTGAAATTCCTTAATGTAGGTATTCAGGCTCATGTTTTTCTCAGGTTTGAAATTCCAAAACTTAGCAGTAATACTAAGAGTATTCGAATGTGATTGCGCTAGAGATGACATTATAATTTCTTTTAAAATTTCTCTGGCAGAATCGCGTGGAGCAGTTGTAACATGTGGTGCAGAGTCTTTAAGTTTTGCCGCCCACCATGTTGACCACATTGTTATCGCTCTATTTTGTGGAGGCGATTTCAGAAAGACTGCGGATGTTTGAGAAAGGAAAATTAACTTTTGAACAGATTCTTGCCAGTGAAACCAGTTCGAAGCTTTTAGTTTGGGGATGGGAGACATCTTGGCTATAGACTTGAGTCTATCCGATAGGGTCCAAACCTCAGTTTTCCTACTAGACTCCTTAATGGAATCTGCAATATCCTCTACAGATGCAAAGGTGATGCCTTGTATCATCAAGTTACTACTTGATGTTGCCTCGCTAGAGGGCTTATCGTCTGGCATCGTTTCAATGGGCGAAAGTTACAGTGTGTTATGATCAATTAAATATTGTGACGAAAGCACGAGAATTGATGTTAGATAGATTTGCGGAAGTTGCTAACGGGCCATAACCTGTAGGATGTAAAAACATATAGAATTATATTGGAATGCTAATTAGCTATAAATATGTACATGTCACGTGCTATATAGGGTATTCCTCATTACAGATCTCTCCAATGAAGTTTCTTATCGATTAATTGGCAAAATAAGTCTTTTCTGATTTTGCAAATTTAAGAATCAGATAGAATTTTTCAAATGTAGCTTCAGTTTTTGAGAAAATAATATTTCGGACGGCCCTCATGACAGCTTCTCACCGTTCGTCTGTATGGGAGTTGAATTACAACGGATAAGTATTTTCTTCGCTATTATATGTCAATAAAAAATAAGAATTTTAGTGCGAGGTTTTGCGAAGTGATGGTCGAATGAATTCATAAGAACCTTTTCACAGTTAGTTGTAATAGGAGAAGGATTATGGGCATTGTAAAGAAGGACCTTGACTCAGCAAATAGCCATATCATAGCTTTGCAATATCTCACAATCAAGGAAACAGAAAGCTATCGAAAATAAATTATCCATGTTTTCCACACCAATTATGTTCATTAAAGCCATTCCAGGCTTGTTGATTTTGTGGGTAAAATCAAAAAGGAGTAGGTCAAATTGTTCATTAAGGTATTAGATACTCTTAAAATCGCCAATAAATAAAAATGTTATATTACCATCGCTATGTCGACCGTAATCCAGTTTAAGTCGGTCTTCTGCTTGCTTCTTCTCCAAATATAACATGAAAGCTTCAAGCAGTGATTTACAAGCACTTTAAGTTCGCAAAATTTTGGCTTTCTCACTATACAGTAGAACTTGTCAAAAACCATAACCTGTCATCCCCCATAACCCATAGCTTTTTTAGGAACCATGGGTTTTTTCCGCGTGATTATTACATAATGTCAATTCCGTTTCTGCGGCAACTATTATTTACTTTATTATAAAGCACACCTCTCGACTGAAGCCTTTCGTGCTTCACCTACAGACGATTCAAATACATTACCAATCATCACATACTACTCGTAATGTCAGCGTCATAACAGATTCTTGTCTGTAATAGATGACCCCTGGGCAATATCAGTTTCAATGCAGTGTCAATGCATTGTCATATTGCTGAGAAAATGTTGGTTAAGGAACGACTGAGAATTAAGACAGGAAGATAGTCATGCCACGGATATTGGTATATATAACTGTCTATCATAGCATAAGAAACAGCAGCTTGGAGGACAAACTCCTATTTGTGCATTGCTGAGACTTCTTCGTGGGGAGGGAGACCATGAATTCCGAGAGCAGGACCGAGAATGGTGGTTCGACTTCTCTGTGGATGCCAACGATAGCTTGACTAGACTTTTTTTCGTTCATAAAACTTCAATGAGGCTCTTACGATAATTTTCTGAAGTAATAATAATGGATTGTACATACAGTACAAATCGATTTGGGATGCCATTACTTCATACTGTCGGACGTACAAATATAAACACCACATTTGAAGTTGGATATGCTTTCCTCAGCCGAGGGACCGAGAAAGACTATGTGTGGGCTCTGGATGTGCAACGAAATTTATTATCCCAAAATAATATACCAGAGCCTGGAGTCATCGTTACCGATAGGGAGATTGCTCTATTGAATGCCATTGATAAAAAGTTTCCCACTTCGAATAATACACTTTGTGCTTGGCATATTGAGATGGCTATCAAGTCGCATCTTAGCAA